>JAOPSE010001254.1:0-162618 GCA_029449295.1 Zea luxurians | reverse complement strand
GGCAGCCGTCGCCGGAGACGCCCGACGACGATGACGATGATGATGACGACGAGAGTGACGACATGGCGGCCCGTCTTGGCCTCAGCCCGGACCCGAGGTCGGGCCAGGGGTCACCGAGCCAACCTCTAAGTGGGCTGGTACCATCAGTGCCTGGAGCCGGGACATCGTGGCCCCAGCCCGAGGAGCGCAGGTGGACCGAGGGGGTACTTGACCCCTTGGCCGAGGTAACTGGGGCGACGCCGGGGGTCGGGCCAATCTGCCTGTCCTCCACGATCAAGTGCCCATGCTGGCTGTACAGGAGGTCAGCCCCTTGGCTGTGGCGACGCCCGAGCAGGCCACCCCTTCGGTGCCTCAGGCGTCCGAGGCGGAAGCAGCACCGAAGCCGCGTCGGGGCAACTTTCGGCAGCGCCTGTGGGGGCTGGGGCCCGAGGGGCCTCCCCGCAGGCGACTGGCCTTGGTCCAGAGTGGGTGGGTATCTGAGAATACCTCTTTTTTGGTCTTTTCCCTGCGTGTCTTGATCTTGCTCTCTCCCTCTTTCTTTTCAGCAAGCGGAGGCAGGGCTCGGCTGGTCTGGGCCCCCGGAAGGCCCTTAAGATGGGGCTGGCCTCCGCAGCTGGTGCAGTGTGCCATTCCGGTTGGCTGGCTTCCGCACAAGCCCTCGAGTGGGGGCCTAGGCAGCATGAGCTGCCATGGGGCAAGCCTCCCAGGCTGACCCTTCTGCTGGGGCGGCCATCGTGCCAGGGGAGGCCGTTGACACGGTCGCGGCCACAAGCCCGCCTGACTTGTTACCGGCGCCGGCATCAACTCCTGCCGGGGCCTTTGCTGATTCGCCGTGGAACCGCCTGTCGCTTCCGACGTCGGGATGGTTTTGGCGCCGCCGCTTGTTGTCATCCCTGACCTCCCCATCCTTGGTCATGAGGAGGGGGGCTGCCGCTGTCGCCGAGGTCAGTGATTGGAGGCCCACCACCTCAGCCGAGGGGAGGCCCAGTACGTCGACGACGATGGTGCCCGGCGCGTCAACTATAGGGGGACCCAACGCCCTGGTGGAGGGGCGCGTAGAACCGCGACCCGTTTCGGGGAGCAGCGGCCTTATCCCTGCGCGACGCAACCCCAATGAGTGGTGCAGGCAGGCGCTCCGATTCTGGAGCCGCAGCGCCTCGGAACCCCTCTCCTTCTTAATGACGAGGGAGGAGCAGTCTCGGGATGAGCTCGAGTATGCCGGCAGTGATGGGGTCGCTTCGATCGACCATGGAGATCCTTTCTAGGGACGTTCCTAGGGTCCTCCAGGTAAGGATGTTAGGCGTATGCCCTGCGTGACCGGGGCATTCTTTGTAATACCCTGTTTTCCTTCCTTAGGAACTCGCAGATGTAAGCACCGCCAAGTCGCTGTTCATTCACCGTGAGAGCGGCGTCTAGGCTTCGCTGCGGTCCCAGAGGGCCGCGCTTGTCGAGGCTAATGCACTTCTCACCCAACGGAGCGCCGAGGTGGCGGACCTTCGGCTGTTCTGTGATGAGCTGAAGTTGGAGGCAACGGCGGCGCGGGCAGAGGCAGCGTTGGCACGGACGGAAGCGCGGCAGCGGTAGCTAGAGCTCGGCCAGGTCGCCGGTGAGGGGACCAATTTCGGAGCCAAGCTGCCGAAGCAGTGGGCCAAGCTGAGGCCCTTAGGGGTCAGCTGGCTGAGGCTACGGAGCGGCTAGCCGAGGCGTCCGCTCGGGCCGCGACCCTTGCGGAGGGCCTGGCCGTGGCTGTTGGGTCTGCCGAATCCGCCCAAGCCATGGCCGGAGCAGCGTGCCCGGGCCAAAGGTACGTTTCACCTACTTTGTGAATTCGATTCAGCTTCATTCTTCAACTCGTGTCTGAAGAATTTGGTTCAGCTGTCTGCAGAGTTCGAGACGGCTCTCAACGAGTCCGTCAAGGCGCTTGCCTAGGCGGCTGAGCAGAAGGAAGCCGACCGCGTGACAATGTCCGAGGCTATCTCGGCCTTTTGCCGGGCCTTTGACCTCAATGAAATCCCCTCGGGTAGCTCCCCCCAAAGTCACCTGCGGGCCTTGGGTGGCCATGTGCGTAGCAGACTCAGCGGGGCGCTGCATCACGGCGTTAGGCGGGCCTTCACCGTGCTCGCTTCCAACTATGACATGGATCTGGAGCGGGTCAGCGAGGGGTACTGCCTACCCGACGAAGATGAGGCTGCCTTAGCCGAGGTCCAGAGGCTTGACGCGGCCGCCGAGGGCCCAAGCGCGGTGCTGGCATCCTCCTTCGAGGTGGAGATCCTTCCGCCCGTGTCACCGTCTGAGGCCGGGCCAGATCCTGCCGAGGGTGGAGACGATGCCGAGGGTGTCGCTCCTCCCCCTGCCAATGTCTGATCCAGCAGGAGCTGTTTGCCCAAAGTATACGTGTGTTTTCGCGACCGCCGAGGCCTAAACATTTTATCGTCGTGTTATAAAGCTACATTTTCATTCCTCTCCTTTCGAGTACCAGGACTTGTTCGTCGGTACCAGAATCGCTTATCTGAGCGAGTGTTACTTTTTGCGGAAGGTGATGAGTGAGGTATCCGTATCCCGGAGGCATAGGAGTCCCTCGGCTCGGTCGGCCTTGCCGCTTACGTGCACTCTTGCTTGTTTGTAGGATTCTGTTATCGATATAGTCAAGAAGGCACGAAAGTCATTTCTACCTAAGCGTCAGGACTTGTTCCGTAGCAGGATCGCTTATCCGAGCGAGAGTTACTTCTCGCGGAAGGTGATGAGTGAGGTATCCGTATCCAGAGGCGTAGGAGTCCCTCGGCTCGGTCGGCCTTGCCACTTACGTGTATTCTCGTCGTTTTTAGGGCCCTGCTATCGACATAGTCGGAAAGCATGGGAATTGTTTTGGTAGAAAACTTTTTCGAAGAAAATTTTGACGCAGAGGGGGTTCCCCCCTTCTAGCCCGCGAGGGAGGGTCGGGCTTGTCCGAGGCAAGGCTGACCCTTCCTTGACAGTTATACTTTATTTAAGCGTGTAAAAACGAGGAACATGAACGACTTGAAATATTTTAAGGGTAGAAGCGACATAGCTGTTCGATGTTCCAAGCGTTGCTGTAGACCTCGCCTTGATCGTTGGCTAGCTTGTATGTTCTGGGCTTCAAAACTTTGGCGATGATGAACGGCCCCTCCCAGGGAGGAGTAAGCTTGTGGCGCCCTCGGGGTCTTGTCGCAGCCGAAGCACCAAGTCTCCCACTTAGAAGCCTCGGGCCGAACCTTTCGGGCGTGGTAGCGTCGCAGAGACTGCTGATACCGCTCCAAATGTAGTAAGGGCAACATCCCGAGCCTCTTCGATTTGGTCCAACGAGTCCTCTCGGCTGATCTTGTTGCTTCGGTCGTCGTATGCCTTCGTCCTCGGGGAACCATATTCTAAGTCCGTGGGGAGGATGGCCTCGACCCCATAGACTAGAAAGAACGATGAGAAACCCATGGCTCGGCTCGGCGTCGTCCTTAGACTCCAGACCACCGAGGGTAGCTCTTTCATCCACCGCTTGCCGAACTTGCTGAGGTCATTGTAGATCCTCGGTTTATGTCCATGCAAAATCATACCGTTGGCGCGCTCCACCTGCCCGTTTGTCATCGGGTGGGCTACGGCGGCCGAGTCCACACAGATGTGGTGGCCCTCGCAAAAGTCCAGGAACTTTTCCCGGTGAACTGCGTGCCATTGTCGGTGATGATGGAATTTGGGACTCCAAAGTGATGGATGATATTGGTGAAGAACGCCACCGGCCTGCTCGGACCTGATGCTGGTTAAGGGTCAGACCTCGATCCACTTGGAGAATTTGTCGATGGCGACCAGCAGGTGCATGAAGCCCTCGGGCGCCTTCTGCAAGGGACCGACGAGGTCTAGACCCCACACAGCAAACGGCCAAGTGATAGGTATCGTCTGTAGTGCCTGAGCGGGCAGGTGCGTCTGTCGCGCGTAGAATTGACACCCCCGGCAGGAGCGTACAATCCTAGTGGCGTCGGCCACTGCGGTTGGCCAGTAGAAACCTTGTCGGAAAGCGTTTCCCACGAGGGCTTGAGGTGCTGCATGGTGACCACAAGCCCCCGAGTGTATTTCTTGTAACAGCTCTTGTCCTTGGGCGATGGAGATGCTTCGCTGGAGGATGCCCGAGGGACTGTGGTGATAGAGCTCCTTTTCATCACCCAGCAAAACGAACGACTTGGCGCGCTGAGCCAGTCGCCGAGCTTCGGCCTTGTCGAGGGGTAGCTCTCCTCGAAGGAGATATTCTAGGTATAGGGTCTGCCAGTTCGAGACCGGTGTGACCCCATTCCGCTCCTCGACACGCAGGGCCTCGCCCTCGGCGGCCGAGGGCACCTCGGGCTCGGCCGAGGCTTCCTCGGGCTTGGCCGAGGGTATCTCGGGCGTGGTCGCCGATCTTGACTGAGGGTTGATGTATATCCCTGTAGAAGATGTCTGGGGGAACCGTTCTCCGCCCCGAGGCTATTTTAGCCAGCTCATCCGCAGTCTCGTTTTATCGTCGAGCGACGTGGTTGAGTTCCAGCCCGTAGAACTTGTCCTCCAGGCGCCGAACTTCGTCGCAGTAGGCCTTTATCTTCCGATCGTAGCAGTGGGAGTTCTTCATGACTTGGTCAATGACAAGCTGCGAGTCGCCACGAGCGTCGAGGCACGAACCCCTAGCTCGACGGTGATGCGCAGCCCGTTAACCAATGCTTCATACTCGGCCATGTTGTTTGATGCCCGA
Organism: Zea luxurians; assembly: GCA_029449295.1. Classification (NCBI taxonomy): domain Eukaryota; kingdom Viridiplantae; phylum Streptophyta; class Magnoliopsida; order Poales; family Poaceae; genus Zea; species Zea luxurians. The sequence goes on along the minus strand of JAOPSE010001254.1, from coordinate 157,892 downwards.
AAATGAAGGCGGATCACGTAGCGAAGATGTTTTCCGAGGGGTGAGATGAAGAGCAAGCCCGCGCCTGCTCCGGTTTTCATCAGCGACCCGTAGAAGAACATGGTCCAAAGCTCAGGCTGTATTGGAGTCGTCGGTAACTGGGTGTTAGTCCACTCAGCTAGGAAGTCGGCCAAGACATGGGATTTTATGGCCTTTCGAGGGGCGAATGAAAGTGTTTTGCCCATGAGTTCCACTGCCCATTTCGCTATCCTACCCGAGGCCTCTCGGGACTGGATGATCTCTCCCAGGGGAAAGGATGACACCACAGTCACCGGGTGAGACTCGAAGTAGTGCCGCAGCTTCCGCCGTGTCAGAATCACTACGTAGAGCAGCTTCTAGATCTGTGGGTAGCAGACTTTGGTCTCGGATAGCACTTCACTGATGAAGTAGACTGGCCTCTGGACGAGCAGTGCATGCCCTTCTTCTCGTCTCTCGACTATGACCGCGGCGCTGACCACGTGAGTGGTTGCGGCTATGTAGACCAAGAGGGCTTCTCCCGCAGTGGGGGGCACCAAGATGGGTGCATTTGTAAGGAGTGCCTTTATGTTTCTGAGGGCTTCCTCGGCCTCAGGGGTCCAAGTGAAGCGCTCGGCCTTCCTTAAGAGGCAGTACAGGGGCAATCCTTTTTCGCCAAGGCGTGAGATGAAACGGCTCAGAGCCGCAAAGCATCCCATGACCCTCTGTACTCCTTTCAAATCTTTTATTGGTCCCATGTTGGTGATGGCCGCGATTTTCTTCGGGTTGGCCTCTATGCCCTGCTCGGAGACGATGAACCCTAGGAGCATGCCTCGGGGGACTCCAAAGACACACTTCCCGGGGTTGAGTTTCACGCCTTTCGCTCTCAGACACTTGAATGTCGTTTCAAGGTTAGAGAGGAGGTCGGAGGCTTTCTTCGTCTTGGCAATTATGTCATCGACGTAAGCCTCGACCGTTCTACCGATATGTTCTCCGAACACATGGTTCATGCACCTCTGGTAGGTGGTGCCTGCATTTCTCAAACCAAATGGCATTGTAGTGTAACAATACATGCCAAAAGGTGTGATAAAAGAAGTCGTGAGCTGGTCGGACTCTTTCATCTTGATTTGGTGATAGCCTGAGTAGGCATCGAGGAATGACAGGGTTTCGCACCCAGCAGTGGAGTCCACAATTTGATCGATGCGAGGCAGAGGGTAGGGAACCTTCGGACATGCTTTGTTTAGACCAGTGTAGACTACGCACATCCTCCATTTCCCATCCTTTTTCCTTACAAGAACAGGGTAGCTAACCATTCGGGATGGAATACCTCTTTGATGAACCCTGCTGCGAGTAGCTTGTGGATCTCCTCGCCTATGGCCCTGCGCTTTTCTTCGTCAAAACGGCGCAGGGTCTGCTTCACGGGTCGGGCTCCAGCTTTGATGTCTAGTGAGTGCTCGGCGACATCCCTTGGTATGCCTGGCATGTCCGAGAGACTCCACGCAAAAACTTCGGCATTTGCGCGGAGAAAGTCGACGAGCACTGCTTCCTATTTGGGGTCAAGCTTGGAGCCGATCCAGACTTTCATGCTGGGGTCGTTGCTGGGGTCGAGAGAGACGGACTTAACCGCCTCGACTGGTTCCAAGTTGCTAGTGTGCCGCTTCACGTCGGGCACCTCCTTGGAGAGGTGTTCCAGGTCGGCGATGAGGGCCTCGGACTCAGCGAGGGCCTCAGCGTACTCCACGCATTCCACGTCGCATTCGTACGCGTGGCGGTATGTGGATCCGACGATGATGATCCCGTTGGGGCCTAGCATCTTGAGCTTGAGGTAGGTGTAGTTGGGGATGACCATGAACTTGGCGTAGCACGGCCTTCCCAACACCGTGTGGTAGGTCCCTTGGAACCCAACCACCTCAAAGGTGAGGGTTTGCTTTCGGAAGTTGGAGGGAGTTCCGAAGCAGACGGGCAAGTCGATCCGTCCGAGGGGCAGGATACGCTTTCAGGGTGCGATCCCGTGGAAGGGTGTCGCATCGGCCCGGACCTCGGACCGATCAACCCCCAAGAGTTCCAGGGTCTTGGTGTAGATGATGTTGAGGTTGTTGCCTCCGTCCATGAGGACCTTGGAGAGCCTATCGTTGCCGATGATCGGATCGACGACGAGCGGGTACCATCCTGGGCTTGGCATGAAGTCGGGGTGGTCGCCTCGGTCGAAGGTGATAGGCTTGTCGGACCAGTCTAGGTAGGTTGGCGCTACCACCTTTACCGAGCAGGCCTCCCAGCGCTCCTGCTTGCGGTGCCGAGCCGAGGCGTTCGCCACCTGCTCGCCGTAAATCACGAAGCAGTTGTGGACCTCCGGGAACTCCTCTTCCTTGTCACCCTCCTTCTTGTTGTTGCCTTGGCCCTTGCTATCTTCCGCCGGGGGCCCGGCCTTATGGAAGTAGCGCCGGAGCATGACACATTCTTCAAGGGTGTGCTTGACCGGACCCTGGTGATAGGGGCACGACTTCTTGAGCATCTTGTTGAATGCGCCGACTCCTCCAGGAGGCTTCCGAAGGTTCCTGTGCTCGGCAGCAACGACAAGATTCGCGTCAGCGGCGTTGCGCTTCGCTTGCGCCTTCTTCTTAGCCTTCTTCTTCGTGCCACGCTGGGCGGACGCCTCTGGGGCGTCTTCCTTCGGCTCCCCCTGAGGCTGCTTGTCTTTCCAGAAGATGGCCTCGACCGCCTCCTACTCGAGGCGAACTTGGTGGCGATGTCCATCAATTCGCTCGCCTTGGTGGGAGTCTTACGCCCCAGTTTGCTCACCAGGTCGGTGCCGGCGAGGAAAGCTCCGATGACATCCGAGTCTGTGACGTTAGGCAGTTTGGTGTGCTGCCTCGAAAACCGCCGGATGTACTCTCGGAGGGATTTCCTAGGCTGCTAGCGGCAGCTTCGGAGATCTCATGAGTTCCTAGGGTGCACGTACGTGCCCTAGAAATTTCCCGCGAAAGCCTTGTCCAGGTCGTCCCAGTCGGAGATCTGCGCAGGAGGCAGATGCTCCAACTAGGCCTGGGCGGCGTCGGAGAGGAAAAGGGGTAGATTATGGATGATGAGGTTGTCATCGTCCGCCCCTCCCAACTGGCATGCCAGTCGGTAGTCCGCGAGCCACAACTCTGGCCTCGTCTCCCCCGAGTACTTGGTGATGGTAGTCGGGGCTCAGAAACGGGCGAGGAACGGCGCTCGTCGTATGGCCCGGCTGAAGACTCGTGGACCGAGTGGCTCGGGCGAGGGACTCCGATCCTCCTCACTATCGCAGCATCCCCCGCGCCTAGGATGGTAGCCTCGGCGCACCTTCTCCTCGAGGCAGGCTCGATGGTCGCGATGGTGATGCTCGTTGCCGAGGCGATCCCGGGCGGCAGGTGCCTCGTCCTGCGTGCGCTCAGGATGGACCGAGGCCTCCCGCATGCGTCGGGAGGACGCCACATGATGCTCCAAGGGGTCAGCTCGCCTTCGGGAGGTAGAGCTCTCGGCTCGTCGAACTGTGGCACCTTCCAGGAGATCCTTGAGTTCGCCCTGGATAAGCCGTCCCTCGATGGTGGACGGCTCCGGCATGGTTCGAAGTAGCATCGCCGCTGCAGCTAGGTCCTGGCCGGACCCGCTGACAGCCGGGGGCAGCGCTGCCCTGGCATTGTCGACGATGCTGCGCTGGATGTCCCGGGCCCGATGACAGGCTCCTCCAGCGAGTGTTCGGCCTGCCCACTCCTGCTCGATGTTCTATTGAAGCTGCACAAGCCGGCCTGCTTCCTCGTCGACCTTGGCCTGCATCTCACGGATTTGCTCGAGGTGTGTGTCCTGACCCCCCGCAGGGACTGGGACCACAACAAGCTCCCGCGAGATGTCGATGTGAGATGCGGGCCTAGGGGGATCGTCAACCTCCGGCATACCAAGGTGGTTGCCTTTGTCGTGATCTCCCTGATCGACGTGGAAACATTCAGGACTCGGGCCATAACCCTCGTCGCCAAGGCCGTGGCCATCGTGAGAGCAACCGGAGAGGCAGTGGTCACATGCGGTCATGAAGTCCTGCATGGCACTGGGATCATCGAAGCCAGAGAAATCCCAACCGAAGTCGGGGTCGTCCTCTTCCTTGGAACCCGCCAGTCCAGAGGTTGAGACGGCTGTCAGTTGGTCCCAGGTTGACCACATATGGTACCCCGGAAGGTTTGGATACGCCCTTGCGAAAGCACTCACCATAGCGGGGTCGCTAGGTGGATCGAAACTAAATCGAAAGGGAACAGGGTGGAATACGGACGGTACCTCTTGGTCGATGGACGATGGTGAAGTCGCGTCGGGGACGGAACGCACCGTCATCTCAGGTATGAGGGTGACGCCCAGCAGGTCCTTTACGAGGGTGCTGGCGTCGTCAGTCCGCTTGGGGCTGGCACGTTGCGGGGAAGCGGCGCTCGTCGTTGTCTCAAGCGCGAGGACAACACCCGACATGTCCCCTGGAGGAGTGCCGGCGTCGTTGACTCGATCTGGTTCGATAGCCGATAAGGTGTCGCCTCCTGCGTGGCCATGGTTGCCCCGTCTCTGCCTTCTTCAGCGAGGAGGGTGGCGGGGACGACCATAGTGTTCCTCTTCCGCCGCGGGGAGATGCCGTCATGGTGGTCGCTTCCGCTGGGCGAGCCGTTGACTGTCGTTGTCGTCGTGCCACGAGGGGAGGAGTACCATGTCATAGCTACCGTCGAGGGACATGAACTCGAGGCTCCCGAAGCAGAGCACCGTCCCGAGCTGAAGAGGTTGCTGAAGACTCCCCATCTGGAACTCAACAGGAAAGCGATTGTTAAAACGCAGCAGGCCCCTACCTAGCGCGCCAACTGTCAGGGTTTCGGACCCGGGGGGTCCCTGGACCGACGAGTAAATTTGTCGCTCCGTGTCCCTGCCCAGATGGGTTGGTGCGAGATGGAACACAAGTGGGGGAATGAGCCTTGTATTATCCTACGCCAGGGTGCTCGTAGTAGGGGTTACAAGCATTGCGAGAGGGCGAAAGCGAGAGGGTGAGTATGAGGGGGCGAGAGAGCGAGGGAGAGAGGGTCAGGCCCTACTCGTCCTCTCCCTTCTCTTTGCCTTGCGTTCGTGTATACGTATCCTTGTATGTTCGTCTGTTTTCTGTGTTCGTGTGTTCGCCTCCCTTTCTCCCCGCGGGGCCCTGGACACCCCCTTTTATAGACATAAGGAGATGCCCAGCTGTACAATGGGGTGTAGCTGGGAGCTAACGTGGCTGGCAGGGAAGTGCCCTGAGCCCTGTACAGATAATAACGTGGCCGTCGGGGGGGCGTTTCGAGCCCTGTAGAGGTAGTATCATGGCCGTCGGAGAAGTGCCTTGAGCCCTGTAGCAGTAGTATCGTGGCCGTCGGAGAGGTGCCTTGAGCCCTGTAGCAGTAGTATCGTGGCCGTCGGAGAAGTGCCTTGAGCCCTGTAGCAGTACAGCTGTTAGCGCTGCATGGATCCTGCTGACATCTCCTTGCTTTCGTAGGGGGCTTGAGAACCACCGACGTCATGGTTGCATGCGGGAAACCACCATCGCCTGTTACCAGGGTAAGCTGGATGGGATGCCGGTCTTGTTCCTTTGTAGCCTGAGCTAGCTAGGAGTAGGGTAATGATGCATCCCTTGTGGCGCGGTTGATCTGAGCCTGAGGTCGGGCGAGGCAGCGACTCCTCCGAGGCCGAGGCTGGGGCCGAGGCCCAGGGTCGGGCGAGGATGTAACTCTTCCTGAGGCCGAGGCTGAGGCCGAGCCCTGGGGTTGGGAGAGGTGGAGATTTCCTCCTGAGGCTGAGACCAAGGCCGAGCCCTAGGGTCGGGCGAGGCGGAGCTTCCTGTTGCACCCGAGGCTAAATTTGACCGTTGTCGGTTTTGCCCGGGTGGTTGGCACAGCAGCCGGAGCGGGGCGGGCGGCGCTGTTTTCCTATCAGATCGGTCAGTGAAAGGGCAAAGTGACTGTGGTCACTTCGACCTTGCCGACTGAGGTGCGCGTGTCAGGATAAGGTGTCAGGCTATCCCAGCATTAAATGCGCATGCAATACGGTCGGCTGGTAAGGCGATTTGGCCAAGGTCGCTTGCACGACAAGGCTTGCCTTCGGCTGACCTGAGGGTGCGCTCACTTCCTGAGGAGACCCTCGGGCGAGACGTGAATTCGTCTGGGACCACTGTTCTGCCCGAGGCCGGGCTCGGGCGAGGTGAGACCGCGTCCCTTGGTAGACGAAGCTTTGACTTTGACCCGAACTGTCAGTCTTCACGGTTTGCTCTGAAGGTGTTTACCAGCCGCGATTAGGAATGTCAGGGGTACCCCTAATTACGGTACCCACCAATGATCAACTATGTAATCCCTATGTATATGAGATTCTGATCCTGTCAAGTACATGGTTCGTATTCGGTTTGCCTTCCAAATCCGAGTGTGACACTTTTGCTCCTCATTGGCCAGATGAAGACCCTGATTTATTTAAAGCTTCGGGTGAGCTAATGAAGATATATCTCAAATCTTTTAAGTACTTTGACCAACATATTATGCAAAGGAAACCGAAGCCCAACCTTCATAAAGCCCTTGAAAACTACCACATCGTCAGGTTCAGGAAGAGGAACAGTGTTCTCTCCTTCGGCCCTCACTATAGTCGTATCACGAAAATATTTGCCTTTCATTACATCAATTTTCCCTGTCTTAACAGTGGATTTTCCAAATACAACATGACTTGGCCTCCATGGCCAATCTTCGACGTCATCGTTGTCACTCTCCATATCAAAATCCTCGATGTCACTTGAATCTCCAGACAGCCTAGCTAAAATTTCATCAGTAATCGTTTCAACCTTGGTCCTCTCTATAGCTTCGTAAAAACCAGCTAGTGCAGAGTCCACACTTTTCTTCTCTTTGGCCATCTTAGCATTGATTGAAACAAAATGGTGAACCTCTAAAGAAATCGCGGTTATAGAATCAGAAAGCTAAAATGACAAACCCAACATAGGCTTGATAGCATGAAAAATACTTTCATCGCAACCCTCATATATATGGAAAGCACCACTTCACGATGGGCCCCATGATATAGAAGGTTTCGCTGTTCTAGTGTGGGAAGGTGTTTTTTAGACCTTCGGCAAAAGGCCTTCGTTCATTTTGCAGTCTGAATTTGTTACAAAGGAACAAACTAATACTGCGAGGGGCTACTGTTGGGGGCCTTCGTCTTTTGAAGGTCCTCAAAAACATGGCTAACCATTTGTTTTTAGTATATTATTAAGTATTACAAGAGCTTCGTTACTAGAAAAGCTTTGATATAGATCAAGGGAAGTACAAAGAAACAAGCTTCGTCACAATGAAGCTGGAAGCCGACGCACGGAGAAGGTGTTGTTCAAGTTGTTGAGTACAAATGACAATGTTGTCCCTATGAATTTTGTAAACCTTGTATGTAATTGTTGAAGGTATGAATGTAATAACGTACGAAGTTGTATGAATGCCTATAGATAGATGAATATTATCCCTATACTGTTCAAGCTGGATTGTAACTGCATTCACGTCATTGGCTTCAAACACGTCGAAGGTATCAATGTAATGTGAACTTTAATATCATCAACACTGTCGGCGTTCCGAGACCGGGGGGTCCCCGAGCCGACGAGTGAGAGTGCCGCGTGCCCCAGCCCAGATGGGTCGAGCGCGTGGGCGAGCGCGAAGGGGGGAACAGAGAGAGAGTGGTCGGTGGCCAGAGCCGGGTCGTGAGGGGGTCGGAGAATTCCCGCGGCCTTCGTGTTCGTCCCGCGCCCAGGTCGGGTGCGCTTGCAGTAGGGGGTTACAAGCGTCCGCGCGAGGTGAGGGGAGCGAGCGGCCCCGAGAGAGCGCCTGCCCCTGCCCTTCGTCCCCGCGAGGCCAACCTTCTCTAAGAAGGCCCTGGTCCTTCCTTTTATAGTCGTAAGGAGAGGATCCAGGTGTACAAGATGGGGGTGTAGCAAGGTGCTACGTGTCTAGCGAGGGAGAGCTAGCGCCCTATGTACATGCCAAGGTGGCAGCCGGAGAGATCTTGGCACCCTGTTGGTGTGGCGTCGTGGCTGTTGGAGGAGTAACGGAGCCGGACGGGGGGACAGCTGTCGAAGTGGCTGGGCCCTTGCTGACGTTCTCCTGCTTTCGTAAGGGAGCTGAGAGCCGCCGTCGTCATGATCTAGCGGGGCGCCATCATTGCCTATCTGGCGTAGCTGGCCAGATGGGACGCCGGTCTTGTTCTCTGCGACCCAAGTCGGCTCAGGGCAGGGTGATGATGACGCTTCCTGTTGACGTGGCGGTCTCGTGTCCTAGGTCGGGCGTCATGGAGGCTCCTCCGAAGCCGAGGTCGAGTCCGTCCTGCAAGACAGAGGCAGAGTCCAAGCCCTGGGTCGGGCGAGGCGGAGATCATTCGGCTGAGGCCGAGGCGGAGTCCGAGCCCTGGGTCGGGCGAGGCGGAGGTCGCCGTCTTCCGGGGCCTTAGCCCAAGTCCGAGCCCTGGGGTCAGGCGGAGCGGAGTTCGTCGTCTTCCGGGGCCTTAGCCCGAGTCCAAGCCCTTGGTTGGGCAGAGCGGAGTTCGCCGTCTTCCGGGGCCTTAGCCCGAGTCCGAGCCCTTGGTCGGGCGGAGCGGAGTTCGCCGTCTTCCGGGGCCTTAGCCCGAGTCCGAGCCCTGGGTCGGGTGGAGCCTCCTATGGCACTTCTGGCGAAGTCTGGTCGCCCGTTGGTCTTACCTTTTGCGTTAAACGCCCCGGTGACTCGATCGGTTGGCGCGGTGATTTAGTCAGGGTTTCTTCTTATCGAAGGCGGGGCCTAGGGCGAGCCGGAGATGCGTCTGCCGTGAAAGAGGAGGCCTCAGGCGAGACGGAGTCATCTTAGGGTCGGCTGCCCTCGCCCGAGGCTAGGCTCGGGCGTGGCGTGGTCAAGTCACTCGTATGGACTGATCCCTGACTTAATCAAACCCATCAGGCCTCTGCAGCTTTATGCTGATGGGGGTTACCAGCTGAGAATTAAGCGTCTTGAGGGTACCCCTAATTATGGTCCCCGACAGTAGCCCCCGAGCCTCGAAGAGAGTGTTAACACTCGCTTGGAGGCTTGCGTCGCACTTTTTTGCAAGGGGACCAGCCTTTCTCGGTGGTACTTTGTTCCGGTGGGTGCGCGCGAGTGCACCCGCCGGGTGTAGCCCCCGAGGCCTCGGAGGAGTGGTTTCACTCCTTCGAGGTCTTAATGCCTTGCGTAATGCCTCGGCTGGTCTGGCGGTTCCCTCATGCGAGCAGGGCGTAACCCAGGTGCACTGTCGGGGCCCAAGTTCTCGGGCTGGTATGTTGACGCTGTCAACGGTTCGGCCGGAGCCGGGTTTGCGAGAGCAGCCCCCGAGCCTTCGCACGGAGCGAGAGGACGATCAGGGACAGACTCGACTTTTTATATACGCCCCTACGTCGCCTTTCCGCAAGGAGGAGGGGGGGAGTGCGCCATGTTACCCTCGATGGGCACCGAACATGGTGTCTCCGGTGAGCTGCAATCGGGTAATCCGAGTGGACGTCCGTGCCCCGTTCGTTGGGGGTCGGCTAGGGGCCCGGAGGCACGCCCAAAAGTACCTGCGGGTGATCTGCCGGACCCGGTCCCCTAGCGACGGGGTCCGAGGGCTCGTTGCCTCCCTCCGATGGGATTCCGTTACAGAGTCGTTCCCGCTGGTCTCGGAAATGTCCTAGGGTACCTCGGGAGCGCAGCCCGAGCCTTGGTTATGTATCGAACGTACCCCTGGTCATCCCTCGCTCGGCGTCTGAGGCGACTGTGAACCCTTCGACAGGCCAGCCTTCGAACCCCTGATCAGTAGGGGGCACGGAGCCCGAGTAGCCTGAGGCGGTCGTGGGACCTTTCGGGGGCCGACCTTCGAACCCCTGACCAGTAGTGGGTGTCGGGCCCACGCGATCTGAGGCGGCTGTTGAACCCTTCGGGGGGCCAGCCTTCGAACCCCTGATCAGTAGGGAGGCTCGGAGCCTAGTTCCTTCACGGGGAAGGATCCCTTTGGGGTTATCCCCCTTCTCGTTCCCTGTTGCAAGAGATAGAGAAAGAAGGAAAAGGGAAAAAGGATTCGAAATTGAACGTCGTGGCGTACCTTTTTCGGCGTGGTCGTTTTGGCGAAGGCGAAGCGTCGCCAGCTGCCCCTGCCAGAAACGTCACCTGTTCCGCCGCGGAGTTAATGCGCCGGGGTAAGCGGTCGGCGAAGCTGCCGTTGCGTGCGCGAGCCGTTCGAGGTACGGGTCACGGGTGCGTCGTCTTCACGCCGTGAGAGGGGGTTCTCTTGCTGCCTCCGGATGGGACGTGAGCCTGGCCGATGGCGTGACCGCTGCTCTCGCGCGCCTGCCACCGTCATTACTGCTGGCCCATTTTTGACCGCGTTTGACCGCTGCGCCAGGCTGGCGCCGCTGGATCGCAGGCTGGGCGGCCTCGAGTCGCGGTATCGGTTCCGCAATCGAGGAGGTGCGGTGGTGGAGCGAGAGGCACAGCGGTTCGCATGCAGCGCCCGGCGCGCCAGTTGCACGACGCGTGGGCTTGAGCCGTCGCGCTGGCCTGTCAGGAGTCGGAGAGGCGCGTCCACTTGGCGCGGTTGCATGCCGCCTGCATGGCCGCTTGCCCCCTTTGCCCGCTGGTCTGGGCAAAAGTGGAGGGTTACTTGTAACCGCTGGGTGGTTGCGTGCGTCGTGCGCGGCGGTTCGGCTTTCTCTGCTTGGAGCCGGTCTGCATGACAGGCGGGCCCCAGCCCCCGTGCCGCAGGGGAGGACTTTGGAGGCGTGTTGGAGAAGACTCAGCCCGTGACGGTTGAGGGCGCAAGCAGGGGGAGTTGCCTTTAAAAGGAGGGCGACCCCCTTCGTAAGGTGACCATGTCTCCTACCTCCCCTATGCATTGTGTCTCTCCATCTTCCGAGCCCCCGGATGGGGGGAAACCGCCGTCTTTTCGCTCCATCGCCGGAGGAACGCAACTCCGTGGGAGTTGGTACCTTTCAGCCATCGTTCGGCTTCAAGGATTTTCATCATGCAGCCCGGCTGCACCCCTCCACCGGCGGTCACCCAAGAGGGCGACCTCCGGCTTGATGGCGGGGGAAAGCGAGCCGGGCTGCGGTCTCTACCCCTCCCTCAGCCTCAAGGATTTTCATCACCAGGCCAAGAGGGAGGACGAGGCGAGTCAGGGAGCTGTCTCCGTGTGGGTCGGTTGCCCTCTTCTTCCCCGTGTTCCTGGGGTGAGAACGGCATCCTCCAGCTTTACGGAGACTTCCTCCAGCCATGTCGGAAGTGGGGGGTCCCGAGGCGTCGGCGGACGGAAGTGGCTTCTCTACTGATGAGATTGCCAGCTCCGTCAGTAGCCCTGGGTCTCCGTCTCCCGGCCTGAATGGCTGGCTCTCGTCCTCGGGGGGTAAGAGTCTTTCCGCTGCCCCGCAGGCCCGCCCCTATCGAGTGGGGTTGTTCGTACCTGCGGGGGGGGGGGGAACCGGAGTTCCGTTTGTAATGGCACTTCGAGTGCCGGGTTTTTTGTTCATTTCGGCTTTTGGGGCCTGAACACGTATGTAGCTCCGGCACAGAGCCGTGTTTTTTCCTCATTTCTGAGCACTAAGACTCGCTTGTCGATTGTCTGAACCGCTTCACCAAGCATGAGTCGCCCCGTGTCAAGGTGACGAGTGAGGTATCCGTATCCCGGAGGCGTAGGAATCCCTCGGCTCGGTCGGACCTATTGTCCGAGGCTCCTCTAGCTTAGTTAAAGAGACCCCTCGGCCGCTCTTCGACGAGCCGAGGCCAGGGGTAGCGATATCAGCATGAGCAGAGGCGTTGTTGGCTCGGAAATGAAACCTGGTTGGCCGGAGCCTAGCCGGGTTGTCTGTTGGCAGGATCGACGTCGGAGCTGATTAGCCGAGGCTTCGGACCGAGCTGGCGCCCTCGGAAGGTGGTCGGCCGAGGCCCCGGAGGTGGCCGGCCGAGCCATCCGCTCGGGCCGGGTTCTCGGGGAAGTCTCTGGCAGAGATTGCTCGAGCGCGGTGATGACGTCGTCCTTCGGAGCGGAGGCCCTCGGACCGCGTCGCCGCCCGAGGCTAGGTCGGGCCTTGCTGAAGGTGCTGTTGATGCCGAGGGTGTCGTCGCCCTCTTCCAGCGTCAAGATCCGAGCCTGCAGGGTCAAATCGTCTTGTAGCGTGGGCCTTGTGCGGCCGTTGAGGCCAGAACACATACCCTTGTTGCGTTATAAAGCTGTGTCTCTTTTCCTCTTGTTTCGAGTATCTGGACTTTTTGTCGGTAGCAGGGATGTTAGTGCGAGCAAGAGTTGCTTCTCGCGGGAGGTGATGAGTGAGGTATCCATATCCCGGAGGCGTGGGAGTCCCTCGGCTCGGTCGGCCTCGCCGCTTACGCGTACTTTTACCCGTCCATGAGGCCCTGTCACCGACTCGGTCGAGAAGGCTCGAAGAACCGCTTCAACAGAAGAGCTTCCGTACGTAAAGACTCGTTCGATCCGCGGAGTCACTTTATCCGAGCGCGAGTTACTTATCGCAGAAGGTGATGAGTGAGGTATCCGTATCCCGGAGGCGTAGGAGTCCCTCGGCTCGGTCAGCCTTGACTGCTTACGTGTACCCCGTCGTTTCCAGGACCCACTTTCCGAAGTAGTCAAAAAGCACGAAAGATGTTCTGGTGAAAGAGATTTTTTGTTCGAGGAAAATTTTGACGCAGAGGGGGTTTCCCCCCTTTTAGCCCCCGAGGGAGGGTCGGGTTCTGCCGAGGCGAGGCCGACCCTTCCTTGTTGACTAAACTTTGCGTGGGTGCGGGGTATATGAACAACTTGGAAACATCTTAAGGGTAGAAGCGACGTAGCTGTTGGATGTTCCAAGCGTTGCCGTAGACCTCGCCTTGACTGTTGGCCAGCTTGTACGTTCCGGGCTTCAGAACTTTGGCGATGATGAACGGCCCCTCCCAGGGGGGCGTGAGCTTGTGCCTCCCTCGGGCGTCTTGCCGCAGCCGAAGCACCAGATCGCCCACCTGGAGATCTCGGGGTCGGACCCCTCGGGCGTGGTAGCGTCGCAGGGACTGCTGATACCGCGCCGAGTGTAGTAAGGCCCTGTCCCGAGCCTCGTCCAGCTGGTCCAGCGAGTCTTCTCGGCTAGCTTGGTTGCTTTCTTCGTTGTAGGCCCTCGTCCTCGGGGAGCCGTATTCCAGGTCCGTGGGTAGGATGGCCTCGGCCCCGTAGACCAGGAAGAACGGCGTGAAACCTGTGGCTCGGCTTGGCGTCGTCCTCAGGCTCCAGACCACCGAGGGGAGTTCCTTCATCCACCGCTTGCCGAACTTGTTGAGACCGTTGTAAATCCGAGGCTTGAGCCCTTGTAGAATCATGCCGTTGGCACGTTCCACTTGCCCATTCGACATGGGGTGAGCTACGGCGGCCCAGTCCACCCGGATGTTGTGATCCTCGCAAAAATCCAAGAATTTTTTGCCGGTGAACTGGGTGCCATTGTCGGTGATGATGGAGTTCGGGACCCCGAAGCGATGGATGATGTTGGTGAAGAACGCCACCGCCTGCTCGGACCTGATGCTGTTCAGGGGTCGGACCTCGATCCACTTGGAAAATTTGTCGATGGCGACCAGCAGGTGCGTGTAGCCCCCGGGCGCCTTTTGCAGAGGGCCGACGAGGTCCAGACCCCACACAGCGAAGGGCCAGGTGATGGGTATCGTCTGCAGAGCCTGAGCGGGCAGGTGGGTCTGCTTCGCATAGAATTGGCACCCTTCGCAGGCGCGGACAATTCTAGTGGCGTCAGCCACCGCCGTTGGCCAGTAGAAGCCTTGGCGGAAAGCGTTCCCAACGAGGGTTCGAGGTGCTGCATGATGACCGCAAGCCCCCGAGTGTATTTCCTGCAGGAGTTCCTGACCCTCGGCGATGGAGATGCATCGCTGGAGGATGCCCGAGGGGCTGCGGTGGTAGAGCTCCTTCTCATCGCCCAGCAAGACGAACGATTTTGCGCGTCGCGCTACCCGCCGAGCCTCGGCTCGGTCGAGGGGCAGTTCCCCTTGGCGGAGATATTGCAGGTACGGGGTTTTCCAATCTTGACCTGGCACGACCCCGTTCTGCTCCTCCTCGATGCGCAGCGCTTCGCCCTCGGGCTCCGAGGGTTCCTCAGGTTGAGCCGAGGGTGGCTCGGGCTGGGCCGAGGTTACCTCGGACGAGGCCGAGGGTGCTTCGGGCTCGGGCGCGTCGCCTATCTTGACGGAGGGTTGGTGCAGATCCCGGGAGAAGACGTCCGGGGGAACCGTTGTTCGCCCCGAGGCTATCTTCGCCAGCTCGTCCACAGTCTCGTTGTAGCGCTGGGCGATGTGGTTAAGCTCGAGCCCGTAGAACTTGTCTTCCAGGCGTCGAACCTCTTCACAGTAGGCCTCCATCTTTGGGTCGCGGCAGTGGGAGTTCTTCATGACTTGGTCGATGACGAGCTGCGAGTCGCCGCGCGCATCGAGGCGTCGGACCCCTAGTTCGATGGCGATTCGCAATCCGTTGATCAGAGCCTCGTACTCAACCACATTGTTGGACGCCGGGAAATGGAGGCGGAGCACGTAGCGCAGGTGTTTCCCGAGGGGCGAGACGAAAAGCAGGCCCGCGCCAGCTCCCGTCTTCATCAGCGACCCGTCGAAAAACATGGTCCAGAGCTCTGGTTGGATCGGAGCCGTTGGCAACTGGGTATCGACCCATTCGGCTACGAAATCCGCCAGTACCTGGGACTTGATGGCCTTCCGAGGGGCGAACGAGATTGCCTCGCCCATGATTTCCACCGCCCACTTCGCGATCCGCCCCGAGGCTTCTCGGCACTGGATGATCTCCCCCAGGGGGAAGGATGACACCACAGTCACCGGATGGGACTCGAAGTAATGTCGCAGCTTTCGCCTCGTCAGGATCACTGCATATAGCAGCTTCTGGACTTGTGGGTAGCGGATCTTGGTCTCGGACAGCACTTCGCTGACGAAGTAGACTGGCCTCTGAACGGGCAAAGCATGCCCCTCTTCCTGCCTTTCGACTACGATCGCGGCGCTGACCACCTGAGTGGTTGCGGCGACGTAGACCAGGAGGGTTTCTCCATCAGCTGGGGGTACCAAGATGGGCGCCTGGGTGAGGAGCGCCTTCAGGTTCCCGAGGGCTTCCTCGGCCTCGGGAGTCCAAGTGAAGCACTCGGCCTTCCTTAAGAGGCGGTACAGGGGCAGGCCTCTTTCGCCGAGGCGCGAGATGAAACGGCTCAAGGCCGCGAGGCATCCCATGACCCTCTGTACGCCTTTTAAGTCCTTGATGGGCCCCATGTTTGTGATCGCTGCGATCTTCTCCGGGTTGGCTTCGATGCCCCGCTCGGAGACGATGAACCCCAAGAGCATGCCTCGGGGCACCCCGAAGACGCACTTCTCGGGATTGAGCTTGACGCCCTTCGCCTTGAGACACCGGAATGTCAGTTCGAGGTCGGAGAGAAGGTCGGAGGCTTTCCTCGTCTTGACTACGATGTCATCGACGTAGGCCTCGACCGTGCGACCAATGTGTTCGCCGAACACATGGTTCATGCACCGCTGGTACGTTGCACCCGCGTTCCTCAAACCGAACGGCATTGTGACATAACAGTACATGCCGAAGGGCGTGATGAAAGAAGTCGCGAGCTGGTCGGACTCTTTCATCTTGATTTGATGATACCCTGAGTAAGCATCGAGGAAAGACAGGGTTTCGCACCCTGCAGTGGAGTCCACGATTTGATCGATGCGAGGTAGAGGGTAGGGGACCTTCGGACATGCTTTGTTGAGACCAGTGTAGTCTACACACATCCGCCACTTCCCCCCTTTTTTCCTCACAAGTACAGGGTTGGCAAGCCATTCGGGATGGAATACCTCTTTAATAAACCCTACTGCCATCAGCTTGTGGACCTCCTCGCCTATCACCCTGCGCCTTTCCTCGTCGAATCGGCGCAGAGGTTGTCTGACCGGTCGGGCCCCGGCCCGAATATCCAGCGAGTGCTCGGCGACTTCCCTCGGTATGCCGGGCATGTCCGAGGGACTCCACGTGAAAACGTCGGCGTTCGCGCGGAGAAAGTCGACGAGCACTGCTTCCTATTCGGGGTCGAGCCCGGAACCGATCCGGATCTGCTTGGAGGTGTCGCCACTGGGGTCGAGAGGGACGGCCTTGACCGTCTCCGCTGTCCCGAAGTTGCCGGCATGCCGCTTCACGTCCGGCACCTCTCGGGAGAGGCTTTCCAGGTCGGCAATGAGGGCCTCGGACTCGGCGAGGGCCTCGGCGTACTCCACGCACTCCACATCGCATTCGAAGGCGTGTTTGTACGTGGGGCCGACGGTGATGACCCCGTTGGGGCCCGGCATCTTGAGCTTCAGGTAGGTGTAGTTGGGGATGGCCATGAACATCGCGTAGCATGGCCTTCCCAACACTGCGTGGTAGGTTCCTCGGAACCCGACCACCTCGAACGTCAAAGTCTCCCTTCGGAAGTTGGAGGGTGTTCCGAAGCAGACTGGGAGGTCGAGCTGTCCGAGGGGCTGGACGCGCTTTCCGGGAATGATCCCGTGGAAGGGCGCAGCGCCTGCTCGGACAGATGACAGGTCGACGCGCAGGAGCCGGAGGGTCTCAGCGTAGATGATGTTGAGGCAGCTGCCCCCATCCATCAAGACCTTGGTGAGCCTGACGTTGCCGATGACGGGATCGACGACGAGCGGGTACTTCCCCGGGCTCGGCACGTGGTCGGGGTGGTCGTCCCGGTCGAAGGTGATGGGCTTGTCGGACCAGTCTAGGTAGACTGGCGCCGCCACCTTCACCGAGCAGACCTCCCGATGCTCTTGCTTACGATGCCGAGCCGAGGCGTTTGCCGCATGCCCTCCGTAGATCATGAAGCAATCGCGGACCTCTGGGAACTCTCCTGCTTGGCGATCCTCCCTTTTGTCGTCGTCGTGAGCCCTGCCACCCTCTGCGGGTGGCCCGGCCCGATGGAAGTGACGCCGAAGCATGACGCACTCTTCGAGGGTATGCTTGACGGGCCCCTGATGGTAGGGGCACGTCTCCTTGAGTGCCTTGTCGAAGAGGTTAGCACCTCCGGGGGGCTTCCGAGGGTTCTTGCGCTCGGCGGCGGCGACAAGGTCTGCATCGGGAACGTCGCGTTTCGCTTGCGACTTCCTCCTGCCTTTCTTCTTGGCGCCACGCGGAGTAGACGCCTCAGGAGCATCTTCCGACGGGCGGCCCTGGGGCTGCTTGTCCTTTCGGAAGATGGCCTCTACCGCCTCCTGGCCGGAGGCGAACTTGGTGGCGATGTCCATCAGCTCGCTCGCCCTGGTGGGGGTCTTGCGACCCAGCTTGCTCACCAGGTCACGGCAGGTGGTGCAGGCGAGGAACGCGCCGATGACATCGGAGTCGGTGATGTTGGGCAGCTCGGTGCGCTGCTTCGAGAACCGCCGGATGTAGTCCCGAAGAGACTCTCCCGGCAGTTGCCGACAGCTTCGGAGGTCCCAGGAATTCCCGGGGCGCACGTACGTGCCCTGGAAGTTCCCGGCGAAAGCCTGGACCAGATCCTCCCAGTTGGAAATCTGCCCTGGGGGCAGGTGCTCCAACCAGGCACGAGCGGTGTCGGAGAGAAACAGGGGGAGGTTTCGGATGATGAGGTTGTCATCGTCCGTCCCACCTAGCTGACAGGCCAGGCGGTAGTCCACAAGCCACAATTCCGGTCTCGTTTCCCCCGAGTACTTCGTGATAGTAGTCGGGGGTCGGAATCGGGGCGGAAACGGCGCCCGCCGAATGGCTCGGCTAAAGACCTGCGGACCGGGTGGTTCGGGCGAGGGACTTCGATCCTCCCCGCTGTCGTAACGTCCCCCACGCCTGGGGCGGTAGCCTCGGCGCACCCTTTCGTCGAGGCGTGCCCGACGGTCGCGATGAGGGTGCTCATCGCCGAGGTGGCCCGGGGCCGCAGGCGCGGTGTTGCACGTGCGCCCGGTGAAGACCGAGGCTTCCCGCGTGAGTCGGGAAGTCGCGGCACGAGGTTCCGAGGGGTATCCCTGCCTGCGGGAGGCAGAGCTCTCGGCCCGCCGGGCCGCAGCGCCTTCCAGGAGATGCTTGAGTTCTCCCTGGATTCGCCGACCCTCGGTGGTTGATGACTCCGGCATCGCGCGGAGGAGCATCGCTGCAGCGGCCAGGTCCTGACCGGTTCCGCCGGATGCGGGTGGCGGTCTGTCCCTGGCATCGTTGGCGATGCGGTGCTGGAGACCTTGGGGCAGGTGACGTATTCCTCCGGCCGGGGGTTGGCTCGCCCATACCTGCCCGATGTTCTGGCGGATTGCCTCGAGCGCTCCTGCTCCCTCATCGAGCCCGGCCTGCGCCCCGCGGACTTGCTCGAGCTGTGGGTCGTGACCCCCCGCCGGAACGGGGACCACAGCTAGCTCCCGCGGGATGTCGGCGCGAGGCGCTGGCCTAGGGGGATCACCATCCTCCGGCATGCCGAGACAGCCGCCTCCGGAGGGATCCCCTAGCTCGATGTGGAAACATTCGCGACTCGGGCCGCAGTCCTTGTCGCCAAGGCTGCGGCTGCCGTCGGAACAGTCGGAGAGGCAGTAGTCACATGCGGTTATGAAGTCCCGCATGGCACTAGGGTTGCCAGATCCGGAGAAATCCCAGCAGATGCTGGGGTCGTCATCTTCCTCGGACCCAGAGGGTCCGTAGGTCGAGACACCCGTCAATCGGTCCCAAGGCGACCGCACACGAAACCCCAGAGAGGTTGCACTCGCCTCAATGTGAGCGCCCGCCAAAGCGAGGTCGCCAGGCGGGCTGAGGCCGAGTCGAAATGACGAAAGATGGGGAGCAGTCGGTACCTTTTTGTCGACGAGGAGCGATGAAGTCACGTCGGGGGCTGACCGCGCCGTCGTCTTGGGTACGAGGGCGACGTCCTGCAGGCCCTCCGTGAGCGTGCTGGCGTCGTCCACTTGCTCGGGGTCGACGTGTTGCGGGGGGATGGCGCTCGCGTTTGCCTCGAACGCGAGGGCGACGCTTGGCGTGTCCTCCGCTGGGGCGCCGGGGATGTCGATTTGCTCGACAGCCGTCGGAGCGCGGCCTCCCGCTCGGCCCCGGTTGCCCCGCCTCCTCCTCCTCCGATGGCGAGGGAGAGGATGGGGAGAGCTCGAAAGTCGTCCTTCCCCCACGCGGGAAAGACGTCGTCGATTCCGCCGCCGGCGGGCGGGCTGTCCGCCACCAATGTCGCTGTCGCGCGGCGGTGGAAGGAGTATCATGTCGTAGTTGCCGTCGAGAGACATGAACTCGAGGTTCCCGAAACAGAGCACCGTCCCGGGTTGAAGAGGTTGTTGGAGACTGCCCATCTGGAGCTTGACGGGAAATCGAACGTCAACACGCAGCGTGCCCCTACCTGGCGCGCCAACTGTCGGCGTTCCGAGACCGGGGGGTCCCCGAGCCGACGAGTGAGAGTGCCGCGTGCCCCAGCCCAGATGGGTCGAGCGCGTGGGCGAGCGCGAAGGGGGGAACAGAGAGAGAGTGGTCGGTGGCTGGAGCCGGGTCGTGAGGGGGTCGGAGAATTCCCGCGGCCTTCGTGTTCGTCCCGCGCCCAGGTCGGGTGCGCTTGCAGTAGGGGGTTACAAGCGTCCGCGCGAGGTGAGGGGAGCGAGCGGCCCCGAGAGAGCGCCTGCCCCTGCCCTTCGTCCCCGCGAGGCCAACCTTCTCTAAGAAGGCCCTGGTCCTTCCTTTTATAGTCGTAAGGAGAGGATCCAGGTGTACAAGATGGGGGTGTAGCAAGGTGCTACGTGTCTAGCGAGGGAGAGCTAGCGCCCTATGTACATGCCAAGGTGGCAGCCGGAGAGATCTTGGCACCCTGTTGGTGTGGCGTCGTGGCTGTTGGAGGAGTAACGGAGCCGGACGGGGGGACAGCTGTCGAAGTGGCTGGGCCCTTGCTGACGTTCTCCTGCTTTCGTAAGGGAGCTGAGAGCCGCCGTCGTCATGATCTAGCGGGGCGCCATCATTGCCTATCTGGCGTAGCTGGCCAGATGGGACGCCGGTCTTGTTTTCTGCGACCCAAGTCGGCTCAGGGCAGGGTGATGATGACGCTTCCTGTTGACGTGGCGGTCTCGTGTCCTAGGTCGGGCGTCGTGGAGGCTCCTCCGAAGCCGAGGTCGAGTCCGTCCTGCAAGACAGAGGCAGAGTCCGAGCCCTGGGTCGGGCGAGGCGGAGATCATTCGGCTGAGGCCGAGGCGGAGTCCGAGCCCTGGGTCGGGCGAGGCGGAGGTCGCCGTCTTCCGGGGCCTTAGCCCAAGTCCGAGCCCTGGGGTCGGGCGGAGCTGAGTTCGCCGTCTTCCGGGGCCTTAGCCCGAGTCCGAGCCCTTGGTTGGGCAGAGCGGAGTTCGCCGTCTTCCGGGGCCTTAGCCCGAGTCCGAGCCCTTGGTCGGGCGGAGCGGAGTTCGCCGTCTTCCAGGGCCTTAGCCCGAGTCCGAGCCCTGGGTCGGGTGGAGCCTCCTATGGCACTTCTGGCGAAGTCTGGTCGCCCGTTGGTCTTACCTTTTGCGTTAAACGCCCCGGTGACTCGATCGGTTGGCGCGGTGATTTAGTCGGGGTTTCTTCTTATCGAAGGCGGGGCCTAGGGCGAGCCGGAGATGCGTCTGCCGTGAAAGAGGAGGCCTCAGGCGAGACGGAGTCATCTTAGGGTCGGCTGCCCTCGCCCGAGGCTAGGCTCGGGCGTGGCGTGGTCAAGTCACTCGTATGGACTGATCCCTGACTTAATCAAACCCATCAGGCCTCTGCAGCTTTATGCTGATGGGGGTTACCAGCTGAGAATTAGGCGTCTTGAGGGTACCCCTAATTATGGTCCCCGACAAACACATTCAATACAAAGTAAATATGTGGCATGATATTGCATTTGTTACTATGTTTTTATATTTGTGATTGATGAAGACTTGTTCTTCATGACCTTCATCCAAGATCCATTATGCCCGAAGGGAAATAATGTTTCAATGGACAAAGGTTGGTAATGTTTAACAAATGTGTTGCCTTATTATTGATTCACAGTAATCGAAGACAAGTGATCAACAACCACAGTCTATAGCTCTATTGACGGGGCAGTAGAGAACTCCAGTTTTGAGCCAAATAGACTGAAATTCAGACTTGGACAATAACACTAAGTCTGAAATCCAAACCTGTCAGCCCTTCTTTGGACCAGTTTTTCTCCTAATTCCATATGGCTTTAGGGTTAAGTAACTTAAACAAGTTTGTACACCTAAGGTAGCCCTACAACATTGCTATATTGACCAGCACAAAAATGCCTATAAATCAAAAGTTACAATAGCCCAAATTTAGCTAATTAACATTCTTTTCAGCAAATTCCAAATTGCACCAAAACTGAATTTTAGCAGTTTACTCCAATTTTTTCTATAAAACTTGGACATCTCCACTCATGGAAGTTGTTCAACTTTCCAAGATATACCACTTTGGTATATGGACTTTTAGCAACTTCTCCCTAGATTTTGATTTCCACGTTTTGGGCTAGTTTAGGGTTTCAACAGAAATTTTGGACCTAGTAAAATGCATTCTAGGTGTATCAAGCCAAATGATGTTGATGCATATGATGACATGTCAAGGTTTTAGTTCTCGTAACACCAAGGGTGTTACATCAATCTATCGGCCCGTTACAACCTTTGCCCATCCCAGCTTGGAAATGGGAAGATATCAGCATGAACTTCATTGTTGGTTTACCCAAATCATCAAAAGGGTATGATTCCATCTGGGTGATTGTGGATCATCTCACCAAGTTGGCTCATTTCCTGCCAGTAAACTAAAGCAACTCAGTACTTGCATAAGCTAAGTTGTATATTGCTCATATTCTGAGTTTGCATGGTGTACCCAAGACCATTGTGTCGGGTCGAGGTCCACAATTTATTGCCAATTTTTGGACAGAGTTGCACAAATTTTTGGGTACCAAGCTAATTCATAGTTCAACATACCATCCACAAACCAGTGGTCAAACTGAGAGGGTGAATCAGATCCTAGAAGATATGTTAAGAGCTTGTGTTCTCGCTTACTCGGCTAGGTGGGATGAATGCTTGCCATTGGCTAAGTTCTTGTATAACAATAGTTATCAAGAAAGTATAAAGATGGCACCTTTTGAAGCGTTATATGGTCAAAGGTGTAGAACTCCTCTAAATTGGTCCAAACTAGGTGAAAGGTGTTTCTTTGGGCTAGATTTGGTAAAAGAAGCAAGAGAAAAGGTTAAGCTAATTCAGTATCACTTGAAGATAGCTCAACGTTGCTAAAAGAGTTATGTTGATAAGAGACGTCGGTCTTTGATTTTTCATGTTGGTGATCATGTATATTTAGAAGTGTCACCAATGAAGGGTGTGACTCGATTTGGTGTCAAAGGAAAACATGCACCCCGCTATGTTGGTCCATTTCCAGTGCTTGAACGGTGTGGACCTATGGCTTATAAGGTGCAGTTACTAGAGAATTTTTCTGTAGTGCATAACGTGTTTCACGTATCTCAATTGAAGAAATGTATTCGAGTCCCCAAACAAGTAGTTGAGGTTGCAGATGTCAACCTTGAACCTGATCTAACTTACTCTGAGTATCCTATTTGTGTGACGGAACCTCCCAAGTCATTAGGTCCACCTACAGTTGTCCTTGTCCAACAGACATCAGACAACCCTGTAGATGTTCCTGAATCACTTGACAAGTTTGGTATCTTCTTTCTTACCTTTCCAGGAACGTTTCACCCATCTTGCAGACATTATAGAACATCGAAGATATAGAAATGTAGAAGCGATTACATAAACTTACATTTATTTAGAAAGTAAGGTCAAGTTATTTATTACAGACCAGAGTTATAAAACGAGTGCTGAGTAGTATTATTACAATACTAAGGGAGGTAAAAACTCCTCCCCATAAGTTCTTACATAAAAGTTTCTATGGAGGACTAGGTCCTCCCGCAGCCTCACTCTTGCTTCTCTTCATTTGACACCACCTTGGTACAAAAGCAACAAAAGGTTGTTTCTTCCTCACCTAAAAACAACGGGGAAATAAACCCTGAGTATGGCATTACTCAGCAAGTCTTACCCGACTAAAGAAAAGACTCTCAAGGGTATGCTGGTTATCAGGGAGTCAAGGTAAGGTTCCTCAATAATCAAAGACTCTGTTTTGCATAAATGCTTACTAAAGTGGATCCTTAAAAATCCAGTTTTATTGTCAAGTTAGTAAAATTACTTGCATCTAGAGTTCTTTCTACTCTAGATCAAACACTTGTCCTGCACTAGCCAATTTCTCATCATTCCCTTCATCTTTACTGGAGTTCAACGTATAGGTCAGTGACCAAGTCTTCATAACTGCGAAGGTACGGCGATCCAAATTGATTATACTCAGCTGAGGATCTCCAATAACACGACATATGTAGCACTTAACCCTTGCATATGTCAACCCACCACCGGGGTTCTTAAGACCAGATCAGGTTCACGCAAACTGAGAGCATAGATACACCACTGTCCAGCCTCTTGCTACGGAGGGTACACACGACTCTCGCCACCGCTCCACGCCCATTTCGTGTTATCTTATTCTGGCCTTATTCTGCCCAAGGCAAGGCTTACCCATGACGAGACATGTGACCAGTTAAAGGGTCCTCGGTCATCAAGCCTACATCGACACGGTCCTTAATCGACTCAGACAGAGACACTACACCGAGACTCTCTTCTCGTGCAAGTCACTCGCCCGGTCTCAGCTTAATCATTTAAACCGAAAAACTTGGTACCTGGCAGAGGTACATCTTTTCCGATGTTGAACCCATCACGGCCATGATGGATCCACCGTCAAGTTTTATTTTCAAAAACATCCCTCCCACTTTGCCAATCATCTTTTGTAAAACAAAACCTTTTGTTTTGCTAGAGCAATACTAAGCATAATACAAACCTTTTGTAAAAACAGGGTATCAAGGAAGGTAATCAAGTTCAAGGAAGGTAATGCAGGAATTGTTTTGGCAATCAACTCCTATCACCTAATGCATCAAGCAAGTGAAAAAGGTTTTTAAAACACAAGGAGGTGGCAAATGCACCGGGGCTTGCCTTCGTTGATAGGTGAGTCTGGCTCGGAACCCCAGATATCAAGGTAGAAACAGTTTCCTACCTGATATTCCAAAGGTGGTGGTGTCTTCTCTTCAGTCACTTCGATCATTTCTTCGTTTTCTAAAGATAACCATACATATGTATATAAGAATGAATGCCATGTAATGCTCATGAGAGTGCAAAGATAATAAGAATTTATTATCTAAGGTCTTGAATACAACTTTCCTTCACGGAACTCCGAGAGCTTAGGGTTTCCGGAGTCAGTAAAGGATTTCAAAGGGCAGGGGTGGGGGTTTTGGGTTCTAAGTATCAAACAAGGTCCAAATCAAACCAAACTCTACCCAAGGTTTCTAACTAATGTGTAGAGCTCATATAAAAAGTTTGGGCAATTTTGGGATTACCATTTATTTTCTAAAAATCCAGAATTAATGGTTTAAGCTAGTTTAAATGTGTCAAAATTCCTTATTTAATCAAAAAATCATGAAACTATTTTTATTAAATTCTATGGTAAATAAGAAATCTAGAAAAATTGGTTTGACAATTTTAGGATTTTTCTACAATTTTCTATAGATTCCTAAAGTTTTACTAAAAAATAAAAGGAAAAAGGTTAAACAATGCTGGGCTCAATTTGTTTTCAGCGGCCCAGGTCCAGGGGAAATGCGCCCGCGCTCGCGTGCTGGCTGTTTTGCGAAAAGGGCCTCGGGTTCTTGGCTAACCAGAACTGAGTTCTATCACTATTACACTAAGTCGCTGACGGTTTGCAGAAGAGCCCTCCAGTTTCTATTTTTTCGCAGCGCTGGGTCCACGACGGCGTCGCGCGCAACCGAGCTCCGGTGAGCTCCTGGACCGGCCGAATGGGGCAATGACTAGGGCTCCCGAGCGACTAACACGGAATTGGACCCATTCCGAACCTTTCCCCCAACCTAATTTCACTAATGACCAACTAATTAGCTCTAGCCACGGTGACCGAGAATGTTGCGGATGGATGAAGGTGTTCCCGGCGATGGGTGGTGATCCAGTTCAATTGAATGGGTCGAGGGGTTTGCGGGGTACCTACGGATGCTAGAACAAGCAGTAGAGGGACTTGAGCTAACCTGAATCGAGCTGGCCGCTGCGAGCTGTTCTTCACGGCGGCGGAGACCGAATTTGGGGAGAATTTGAAATTCGCGAGCGCTGGTGAATGATCGAGGGTGGGAGCAGGTGCTATGGCTTCGGGATGATCTAGTGCAGTTGCCCGGGCCTTCAATTTATAGCGCTCGCCAGCGGTGGCCGGTGAATCGAACGATAACGCGCGGCGGCCGGGAAAGAAAAAGGCACTGGCACAAGCGCTAGGTGGCTTCTACCGTGGCGGTCTCTCCGGCGATCACCGGACGCCCCTAGCGTAACTATCCGCGACGTGGTAAAACGCCCGGACACGCGGCGCAAGACCGAGAGACTGCGGTTCACCGGCGAGCATATGTGCTCAAGCCGCCAAGCAGGGGGGTACGACGGGAGTCATCGGAGTGGAGTCCAGCTCACTGGCGGCGAAGATTCACTTGCCCCGCGATGTTACCCATCTGCCCCGAGCGCGAATCCTTACGCCAGTGACACGAATCGCGGCGGAGGAGCGACGGTGAAGCGTTCTGAACCCGAGCAGTTACTGTACCATGGAGAACTGATTCAGAGCGCCTGACAGACCATGTTTGGGGTTAATTTTATCCAATTTTTATGTGGTGACTAAGCCAACCTTCTGTATCAAAGTTATACACCTATAATCCATCTTTGTAACACCCGGATTTTAGGGGTCCAAAACCCGGGGTTAACATAAACACCAGGTATGCTGGGACCAAGTCTCAAACATATGATGTATAGTGGCACAGGATCGAATGTCACAACTTTATATATATAACAGGAGTTCTATACAAAATAAATAATTACATTATAGGGAGACAACGGTCCAGCAACCCAAAAGTTGACTGGGAGACGACGACCTAGACCTCTCACGAACTCGTCACAGCAGCCTCCAAGAGCATCATCCTGCAGTACCTGTTCTTGACCTGTGGTGTATGTGAGACAGCAAGAGTGAGCTCACATACGTTCATCGCTCAACAAGTTGTGGGGAATAATGTGCATGAACTCGCCAAAGGTGGGAGCTCACGTGAAGTGTAAGGCTTACCAAAGAAGATGGTTAGAGCTGAGCATTGCTTTTAAAGTTGGTCAAAATTTTATTAGCAATTACTAAGTATAAGTAAATACCAACCCAATTAAATAATAGAACAAAAGTAACAACACCACCTGCAATGCAATGCATATGACAAATTGAATTTAGTTCCATAAATTAATCATGTGAGTGTCCGAGCTGCTCTTGACCGTGAGCACGGCTAGTATACCAGTTTTACACTCTGCAGAGGTTGCGCATCTTTACCCACAAGTCGTGTATCCCATGTCGCCAGGGTTTGCAAGGCCCTTAGACACTTCCGAGGTGAATGGCTAGGGATCCACTACGAGGCCTTTACAAAGTTCCACTAGCTTCCGAAAACCCGCTACAGTTTATAGGAAGATCCAGTGCAGGAATCCCTTGCAGGACCGCCATCGCAGCAAAATCCTCCCGAGGGCCTCCCTACACTGACCTCTCCCCTACTGCCCTTGCCCCTTTCGGGTAAGGTAGTCTTCCACTAGCTTTCCTAATTAATCAGCCAAGGGCATCCCATACTACCCTTGTGGTAGCACTGTTTTCCCGGGTGGTTCTCCATGTTCCAATTAACATAATGATCTTAACATGAACCATAAATAACAACTGACAACAAAAGTATAATCATGAATAGTGTAATCTTCATACCCAGAACCATATATAGCACTAGCAAGTACTACCCAGAAAGTTCAGTGGTAAACAAGGTATAAAGATAGACAAACTAGGGTAACCTATTGGGTCCCATCAAAATTAACCTATGCAGATCATTATGATTAATTAGAACATGAGTAGGTGAAAAGAAGTGATCAAGGGCACAACTTGCCTGGGCCTTGAGATTCCAGGTACCAGGATGATTCTTCAGATCCTCGTGACCTCACTGCTAGTCGTAGCAATACAAACATACATAGTATAGGCAAATTTAACATTACACCAAACATAAGAACAAAATATACAGTAATAATCTACACATTAAAATAAAACCACAGGAACTGGAATCACTAAATTTGGAGTTGTAGATTTTAAGTTATGATTTTCCTAAGGTTTAATGTGATTAAAATATGATTAAATGATAAATAAATTTTCTGACAGAGTTTATGTCAAAACAAAGACACTAAAGGATAGAGAATATTATTACAAAATTTTAGGAATTGGAATGACTCAATTTGGAGCTAGAATGAATTAAATATGAATTATACAAGTTTTAAGATTTATTTTTATACTAAAAATCAATTTTTAATATTAATAATCTTATTTCTCTGTTATCTGGACTGCGCCTCAATTAAACAGAAGCGCAGGGGGTTTAGCGCAAGAAATCCAAGACACAGGGAATAGTGTCCGAGGACGGCGGGTTTATTCCGAAAAAAGGCAGGGTCTCTTTTAGAAAATGGCCACGGCGAAGGGGTATCGGTGATTTCCAGCCGTTGGATCAAGACCAAGGGCCCAGATCAGATCGGACATTAAGTCAGGCAGTATGAATTTGTGGCCGTCCGATCAAACCGATGGTCCAGATCAACTACTCGAAGCGGTACGTCAGCGACTTAATCGTGCCCGTTGGCTTTACAATCTACGGCCCACGAGTCCCCTTCTTCGTCCGACGCACCCAAGGCAGAGCCGCCGGAATTTCCACGGCCGTGGAGCTCACCGGCGCTCCAAAGTCGGCCACCCCGAGCTCAAAACCAAATCGGTTTGGACTACACGATGCTTACTTTATTGCGAACCTGGGTAGAGGGTACTCACCGGAAATAGGGGGTCGAAGGAGGCCGGCCACGACGCATGGCGGCTCCGCCGTGGACCATCAGTACCGGTGAGCAATTGGAGAAGCTCCGATCGATCGTTTGTCAAATTCGCGGCGGCCCAAGCTTCCAAGCGTCCCTGCGCTCGATCCGAACCCCACGCCGAGGTCCAGGAGGTGGCCAATCGTGCCCTTGACGGCGGCGGCAGACTCCTCACTTTTTTTACACGGCGAAGACTTCGTGATTTCACGCCTTGGTGCCCGGCTTGGAGGATTGAGGGGGCAGGGGGGAACACGTAGGTCTTTTATCCCCCCAGAGTCCGAGCGAGGAGGAGACGGTGACCGATGGGGTTGGCCCGAGATCGACGCGGCGAAGATTCCGGCGCGAGTTCGTTCGCGTGAGATAGACTGAGGAAGAGGAATCCGACCCGTGGGACCCACGCGTCATTGACCCAGAGCAAAGAAACAGAAGCAGAGCGCGGGCGTGTGAGTCCGCCCGGTGGGGCCCTTCTGTCGGCGCACGTCGAACGCCCGCGGCGTGAAGTCGGGCCGCGCGCAGGGTAAGTTGAGATGGGCTGAAAATGTATGGTGGCGGCCCAGTTAAAGTTTTTCTCTTTTTCTTTTTCTTTTCTATTTTCTTTTCTCCATTTTCAAATCCAATTTGAATTTCAAGTTTGAGTTCAAACTTTGTGTATAACTTGTCCTCAGTTTGAAAGGTATAATTTATTAATATAAGTGTGAAGGATGTTTATTTATTTTATTTTATGTAATATTTTTCTTAGTTCTTCCCTTTTCTTTTCTCTTTTATTTTATGTTTCCATTTTCAAATTCTAATTTTCTTAGCTTAAGCTTGTTTCATAAATTTGAATACAAAGTGCAACAATACAATAACTTTATCATGAGATGCATTTTATTTATTTATTTATTTGTTATGTTAACCCATATAATTCCATTAATCAAATATGCACAAAGAAGAGAAAACCAATTAACTCCCAAGATACCCACTTATAAACATATTTATTTATTTATAACCTTATTTTTCTTTGATACAAATTTTTGGGCTCTACAAATCCTACCCCCCTTAAAAATAATCTCGTCCTCGAGATTTGTAAGAGAAAGGATGTAGAAGACATTATTTGTAGTGTATAGGTTAGTTTGTTTTAATTAATTTTAATACCAAAACTCATTTTTTTTTAACACAAATCATCAGGTGATTAGGAAAGCATGAGTATATATGGGTACATCCATTTTATTATGCAGGATAGAAGATATTTTTAAAGCATATATAGGTTCGGGTAAGAAAGAGTAGGGTAAAGAAAGACTCCATCCAAGATTGTGGATCTTGACTCATCTTGGTGACCACACTTGATCCTTGAAGACTTGAGTTGGTGCTCATCCTTCCTTGGTGAAGTTGATCATCTTCGTTGGTCTTGTCTCATTGATTAGGAATTAGTGTATATCATTGGGCTGGGGAATATGGTTAATATAGGTATGGATGAGGTAGACTACATGATGTAGGTCAAAAGTCTGTTTGATGTTAGGTGGTGGTTGATAGATTATGCAATCCATTAAGACTCTATTGATTGGGTAAGTTATGTAACTTGTTATATAGATCGAGTTGTTGTGTATGGCCAGGTTGATATAAGTCTTCAAATTAGGTTTAAGTAAATTAGGAGTATGGTCTTATTATTTTTTTTTACCAGCATTAAGTAACTCACACTAGATTAGACCATATTAGATTAGATAGAGTTCAGATTAGGTTGGTATGACTAGATTAAACTAGTTAAGATTAGCTAGATCTACCAGGGTAGGATAAATTTTATTAGGATATGATAGAATCTTTTAAGATAGGATGGATTATATGATTTAGGTAGGTCATTGTTCAAGGATGAGTTGGTATAAGACATTAATTTAGGTCAAGATATATTTGTAGAGACAGTGTCTAACCTATATCACCAACTTAGCTAAATTGCTAATAACTCACCTTAGATTGGGTCATATTGGATTAAATAGAATCTGGATTAGGTTGGATATAACTAGATTAGACTAGATAATATCTAATTACTTTGGATTAGATCTTGGTTGTTACTAAGGTGGGGTAAATATGCTTATTAGGACAAGATGAATCCATAAGGATAAGGTAGAATCTTTTGAGGTTAGTTAGATTTATTAGGATAGGATAGAATCTTTTCAAGACAAGATGAATCTATTAATAGTAATAGAGTATCTTTTAAGATAAGATGGATCTATATACATTAGGATAAGTTAAGACCTTTTGAGATAAGATAGATCTATGAGTGTAGGATAGAATCTCTTGGGATGAGATGAATCTATTAAGATAAGGGAGAATTTTTAAGATAAGATGGGTATTGTTAGGCTAGTTACTTTATTGAAGGATAATTTAGTTTGTCTAGTTATTTTATATATATATTCTTATACCTATGTGTATATGCAGATGCAATTGTGGACATTATTCCACAACCCATCACACTCAATCAAAGATCCAAATCAGACAAGTATCATAAGAACAAACATTCAAGTACATAGATAAAAATAGTTTTGTTTTTGTTCCTAAGAGTAGGTCTCCTATTCCTAAAGTCACTTTAGGCACAAGATTTCAAAGTGTGAAATCCAAGTTTGTCTTTAGAATGAAAAGGTAAGAATAATCAGAGTAAAGCGGAATTAGATGAGAAAAAGATTAAGATAAGTTTAGAAAAGAATCAGAGTGAGGTAAGTAAAGGATGGTTGTCCAGTTCTATCTAGGTTTCGTCCTACAGTCAACATTCCTCTGATACCACTTCTGTAACACCCGGATTTTAGGGGTCCAAAACCCGGGGTTAACATAAACACCAGGTATGCTGGGACCAAGTCTCAAACATATGATGTATAGTGGCACAGGATCGAATGTCACAACTTTATATATATAACAGGAGTTCTATACAAAATAAATAATTACATTATAGGGAGACAACGGTCCAGCAACCCAAAAGTTGACTGGGAGACGACGACCTAGACCTCTCACGAACTCGTCACAGCAGCCTCCAAGAGCATCATCCTGCAGTACCTGTTCTTGACCTGTGGTGTATGTGAGACAGCAAGAGTGAGCTCACATACGTTCATCGCTCAACAAGTTGTGGGGAATAATGTGCATGAACTCGCCAAAGGTGGGAGCTCACGTGAAGTGTAAGGCTTACCAAAGAAGATGGTTAGAGCTGAGCATTGCTTTTAAAGTTGGTCAAAATTTTATTAGCAATTACTAAGTATAAGTAAATACCAACCCAATTAAATAATAGAACAAAAGTAACAACACCACCTGCAATGCAATGCATATGACAAATTGAATTTAGTTCCATAAATTAATCATGTGAGTGTCCGAGCTGCTCTTGACCGTGAGCACGGCTAGTATACCAGTTTTACACTCTGCAGAGGTTGCGCATCTTTACCCACAAGTCGTGTATCCCATGTCGCCAGGGTTTGCAAGGCCCTTAGACACTTCCGAGGTGAATGGCTAGGGATCCACTACGAGGCCTTTACAAAGTTCCACTAGCTTCCGAAAACCCGCTACAGTTTATAGGAAGATCCAGTGCAGGAATCCCTTGCAGGACCGCCATCGCAGCAAAATCCTCCCGAGGGCCTCCCTACACTGACCTCTCCCCTACTGCCCTTGCCCCTTTCGGGTAAGGTAGTCTTCCACTAGCTTTCCTAATTAATCAGCCAAGGGCATCCCATACTACCCTTGTGGTAGCACTGTTTTCCCGGGTGGTTCTCCATGTTCCAATTAACATAATGATCTTAACATGAACCATAAATAACAACTGACAACAAAAGTATAATCATGAATAGTGTAATCTTCATACCCAGAACCATATATAGCACTAGCAAGTACTACCCAGAAAGTTCAGTGGTAAACAAGGTATAAAGATAGACAAACTAGGGTAACCTATTGGGTCCCATCAAAATTAACCTATGCAGATCATTATGATTAATTAGAACATGAGTAGGTGAAAAGAAGTGATCAAGGGCACAACTTGCCTGGGCCTTGAGATTCCAGGTACCAGGATGATTCTTCAGATCCTCGTGACCTCACTGCTAGTCGTAGCAATACAAACATACATAGTATAGGCAAATTTAACATTACACCAAACATAAGAACAAAATATACAGTAATAATCTACACATTAAAATAAAACCACAGGAACTGGAATCACTAAATTTAGAGTTGTAGATTTTAAGTTATGATTTTCCTAAGGTTTAATGTGATTAAAATATGATTAAATGATAAATAAATTTTCTGACAGAGTTTATGTCAAAACAAAGACACTAAAGGATAGAGAATATTATTACAAAATTTTAGGAATTGGAATGACTCAATTTGGAGCTAGAATGAATTAAATATGAATTATACAAGTTTTAAGATTTATTTTTATACTAAAAATCAATTTTTAATATTAATAATCTTATTTCTCTGTTATCTGGACTGCGCCTCAATTAAACAGAAGCGCAGGGGGTTTAGCGCAAGAAATCCAAGACACAGGGAATAGTGTCCGAGGACGGCGGGTTTATTCCGAAAAAAGGCAGGGTCTCTTTTAGAAAATGGCCACGGCGAAGGGGTATCGGTGATTTCCAGCCGTTGGATCAAGACCAAGGGCCCAGATCAGATCGGACATTAAGTCAGGCAGTATGAATTTGTGGCCGTCCGATCAAACCGATGGTCCAGATCAACTACTCGAAGCGGTACGTCAGCGACTTAATCGTGCCCGTTGGCTTTACAATCTATGGCCCACGAGTCCCCTTCTTCGTCCGACGCACCCAAGGCAGAGCCGCCGGAATTTCCACGGCCGTGGAGCTCACCGGCGCTCCAAAGTCGGCCACCCCGAGCTCAAAACCAAATCGGTTTGGACTACACGATGCTTACTTTATTGCGAACCTGGGTAGAGGGTACTCACCGGAAATAGGGGGTCGAAGGAGGCCGGCCACGACGCATGGCGGCTCCGCCGTGGACCATCAGTACCGGTGAGCAATTGGAGAAGCTCCGATCGATCGTTTGTCAAATTCGCGGCGGCCCAAGCTTCCAAGCGTCCCTGCGCTCGATCCGAACCCCACGCCGAGGTCCAGGAGGTGGCCAATCGTGCCCTTGACGGCGGCGGCAGACTCCTCACTTTTTTTACACGGCGAAGACTTCGTGATTTCACGCCTTGGTGCCCGGCTTGGAGGATTGAGGGGGCAGGGGGGAACACGTAGGTCTTTTATCCCCCCAGAGTCCGAGCGAGGAGGAGACGGTGACCGATGGGGTTGGCCCGAGATCGACGCGGCGAAGATTCCGGCGCGAGTTCGTTCGCGTGAGATAGACTGAGGAAGAGGAATCCGACCCGTGGGACCCACGCGTCATTGACCCAGAGCAAAGAAACAAAAGCAGAGCGCGGGCGTGTGAGTCCGCCCGGTGGGGCCCTTCTGTCGGCGCACGTCGAACGCCCGCGGCGTGAAGTCGGGCCGCGCGCAGGGTAAGTTGAGATGGGCTGAAAATGTATGGTGGCGGCCCAGTTAAAGTTTTTCTCTTTTTCTTTTTCTTTTCTATTTTCTTTTCTCCATTTTCAAATCCAATTTGAATTTCAAGTTTGAGTTCAAACTTTGTGTATAACTTGTCCTCAGTTTGAAAGGTATAATTTATTAATATAAGTGTGAAGGATGTTTATTTATTTTATTTTATGTAATATTTTTCTTAGTTCTTCCCTTTTCTTTTCTCTTTTATTTTATGTTTCCATTTTCAAATTCTAATTTTCTTAGCTTAAGCTTGTTTCATAAATTTGAATACAAAGTGCAACAATACAATAACTTTATCATGAGATGCATTTTATTTATTTATTTATTTGTTATGTTAACCCATATAATTCCATTAATCAAATATGCACAAAGAAGAGAAAACCAATTAACTCCCAAGATACCCACTTATAAACATATTTATTTATTTATAACCTTATTTTTCTTTGATACAAATTTTTGGGCTCTACAATCTTCAACTTTTCCACAATGCTTACCATCAAATATTCACCGAAGCCCATTCAAAATCGAGCTCAAAGTTCACCCCATCACATTGCTACTGAAAATTCAGTCCAGGGATTGCCTGACAGCCTGACTTTGAGCTTAATTATCTCCAATTTATCCTTAACAACTAGGCTTACATTCTTAAGCAAAGTTGTTCTCCCTTTATTGCTCTACAACTTTGATGTGGTGCCCTAGGGCAAAAACCCTAGAATTTGAAAGTTACAATGCTCCAAAGTTGAGCCCTCAACTCTGAAATTCAGACTTAGAGTGAAATCTCAATTGGGGTCCTTTTTGCAAATCAATCCAAAACTTAGGGTTTGGCTTGTAAATCTTCCTAAATGTGAACCATGTGACTTTATATGCTTTAACATAGTAGTTTTGACACTTAGGTCCAAATGTGCACTGTTTTTGCACATAGGCCCCTAGGGTTTGGACTTAGGGTTTTTCCAGGGTTCAAATGGGGTTTTTGGTATCTCAGGGGTATAAATGTGATTCAAGTTCATTCTTGGGAACATTTTATGACTATTCCCCTAAAGCTTTTAGGTTTTCTCAATTTGGGTTATGTTTTACCCTTTAATCCCTATTTAGGGCTAAATCCCCTATTTCAGGGTTCTATTTGCAAAACACCAAAACAACACAGCTTGTTTAAAATTTTTACCTAGTGAATGCACTCTAGGTGTGTCAAACATATGTAATGCCAATGTTTATGATGCCATGCTTAAGTTTTAGTTACAGTAACACCAGGGGTGTTACATCCTTCCCCCCATAAAAGAATCTCGTCCCGAGATTAAAAGTCCTAGGGTAAGTAATGGAAAAGGAAATGCTTCACATTCTTATTTCCTTATTTCTGGTACAAGGCAGGGGTGGGTTGGGACTCACTCCATTATTACAACAATGTGGTACACTTTACAAATTACAAGAGGCTAAAAAGCCTAGGAAATTCTTATCTAAGAAGTCTTGAGTTTCCCATGTAGCCTCCTCTTCAGAATGTTGGTTCCACTGTATCTTATAGAACTTGAGAGTTTTTCTTCGGGTAACCCTGTCCTTTTGATCCAAGACTCGAATAGGGTGCTCAGAATATGTTAAGTCCGGTTCAAGGACAACATCTGTTACTTCAATGGTTCGATCGGGAACCCGAAGACATTTCTTCAATTGGGACACGTGGAACACATTATGTACAGCAGACAAAGTTTCGGGGAGCTGAAGTCGATACGCCACTGGTCCACATTGCTCAAGTATAGGGAATGGACCAATGTACCAGGGTGCAAGCTTCCCTTTAACCCCGAAACGCGATACGCCCTTCATTGGTGAAACTTTTAGGTAGACATAATCTCCCACGAGAAAGTATAAGGGTTGTCGTCGTTGGTCTGCATAACTCTTTTGATGAGCTTGGGCTTTCTTCATATTATGAATTATTTTCTGAACTTTTTCTTCGGTTTCTTTCACCATATCAGGCCTAAAGAAGTACCTTTCTCTAGGTTCAGACCAATTTAGCGGAGTATGACATCGTCTTCCATATAAAGCTTCGAAGGGTGCCATCTTGATACTTTCTTGATAGCTATTATTATATGAAAACTTTGCTAAGGGAAAACATTCATCCTATCTTTGTGAGAAGTCCAGAACACATGCCCACATCATATCTTCAAGTATTTGATTGACCCTCTCAGTCTGCCCACTTGTTTGAGGATGATAGGCCGAACTGTGGAGCAATTTAGTACCCAGGGATTTATGAAGTTCTTCCCAGAATTTGGATACGAATTGAGGTCCATGATCCGACACTATAGTCTTTGGAACACCGTGCAAACTGAGAATGCGAGCAATGTATAATTCCGCATAGGTAAGAACCGGGTAATATGTCTTAACTGGCAGAAAGTGAGCAATTTTCGTGAGCCGATCAACAATAACCCAGATAGAGTCATACCCCTTTGCGGTTCTGGGCAATCCCACAATAAAGTCCATACTAATGTCTTCCCATTTCCATGTTGGTATTGTTAGAGACTGTAATGGACCAGCAGCTTTTAGGTGTATGGCCTTGACATGTCTACAGGTGTCACATCTAGCCACATAGCGTGCAATCTCGATCTTCATCTTTGTCCACCAATAATGTTGTTTCAGATCTTGATACATCTTAGTGCTTCCGAGATGAATAAAATAGCGACTAAGATGTGCCTCATCCAGAATTTGCTGGCGGAGCTCTTCATTCTTCAGCACCACTATGCGGTTATTAAACCATACAATGCCTTGATCATCTTTTTTGAAACATTTGGCCTTTCCAGCCCTTATCTTCTCACGAATGTGTTTCATACCCTCATTATCCCTTTGAGCATCAATTATCCGTTGTAGAAGGACTGACTCAAGCCTCAAGTGATTTGAAGTTCCATGCTGAATCATACCCAGGTTTAGCTTCTCCATTTCCTGGCATAGTGTATTGTCAGAGGTCTTTACCGTAAGACAGTGACAGGAAACCTTACGGCTAAGTGCATCTGCCACTACATTGGCCTTGCTTGGGTGATAATGAATTTCCAGTTCATAATCCTTGATAAGCTCAAGCCATCGCCTTTGTCTCATGTTCAACCCTGACTGGGTGAAGATATACTTCAAGCTTTTATGATCTGTATAAATATGACAGATATTACCCAGCAGATAATGACACCAAATCTTTAGGGCATGAACCTCTGCAGCTAGCTCCAGATCATGAGTTGGATAATGCTCCTCATGCCGACGCAACTGCCTTGAAGCATACACGATTACTCGGCCTTCTTGCATTAACACACAGCCGATACCACTGCCTGATGCGTCGCAATAAACATCAAATGGCTTGTTAATATCCGGTTGAGCCAATACCGGAGCAGTGGTTAATAATATCTTCAATTTCTCAAAAGCTTCATTACAGTTGGAAGACCAATTGAATTTAGTATCATTCTTCAATAGACTTGTGATTGGCTTCACAAGTTTAGAAAAATCTGGTATAAATCGGCGGTAATAACCAGCCAGTCCAAGGAAACTTCGGACTTGGTGAACAGTGGTTGGGGGTTTCCACTCCAAAATGTCCTTGACCTTGCTGGGATCCACCGCAATCCCTTTTGCAGATAACACATGTCCCAGAAATTGAATTTCTTCCAGCCAAAACGCGCATTTACTGAATTTGGCATATAATTGATGTTCTCTCAAGCACGTTAAAACGACCCGTAAGTGTTGAGCATGCTCCTCTTCATTCTTGGAATATATTAGAATATCGTCAATGAAGACCACCACAAACTTGTCCAACTCGGGCATGAATACCAAGTTCATCAAATAAGTGAAGTGGGCAGGAGCATTTGTCAGTCCGAAAGACATTACCAGGTATTCAAATAAACCATATCACGTAGTGAACGCGGTCTTTGGTATATCCTCGGGCCGAATACGGATCTGATGATAGCCTGATCTGAGATCAATCTTGGAGAATACCCTCGCTCCAGTCAGTTGATCAAATAAAATGTCAATCCGCGGAAGAGGGTACTTGTTCTTGATAGTGACCTCATTCAGGGGTCGATAATCCACACACATCCGTAAAGTTTGATCCTTCTTCTTGACGAATAAGGCTAGACAACCCCATGGGTGACGAGCTTGGCCGGATGAATCCTTTATCTAGTAGATCTTGTAATTGAATCTTCAGTTCTGCCAGCTCATTCGGAGGCATTCGGTACGATCTTCTAGAAATGGGAGCCGTACCGGGCTTTAACTCAATTACAAACTCTACATCCCTTTCGGGTGGCAATCCAGGCAAATCCTCTAGAAAGACGTCTGGGAACTCACATACTACTGGAATATCCTTGACTTCTGATATGACGGCTTCATAAATTCTACCAGTAGTTTTGGTTGGATTGGGGATAGACAAGAGAATTTCTTCTTGATTATGACTCAACCTGATGGTTCTCTGATCAGTGTTGAGAGTTGCTTTATGTTGGGCCAGCCAATTCATGCCCAAAATCACATCTATGTCTTGGCCTTTCAGAACTATCATATTAGAAGAAAAGTCCCGTCCGGCCAATGTTACGGGCACTTGATAGGCCACTTCTCTAGTAAAGATTTGTCCCCCAGGTGACTGAATTCTAAACCCCTCTTTTGATTCATGGTATGAAATGCGATGTTGCTCCACAAATTTCTTGCTAATGAATGTATGCGAAGCACCAGAATCTAAGAGAATAATTGCAGGATGATTGGCCACAAGGAACGTACCCATCATGACCGGTTCACCATCCGACGTAGTGTCCACTTGCGTATAATATATGCGTCCCGTCTTCTTTGTATTTTTGCCCATAGTATTTCCCTTGGCTTGAGATGAATTCCCAGATCCTTGTGAAGTGTTTGACTTGTTTTGCTTCGGGTAAGGGCAATCCTTGATAAAATGCCCAGATTTTCCATAGTTGAAACATCCAGTCGATGAACTGGGAAGAGCAGGGA
This sequence comes from Zea luxurians, assembly GCA_029449295.1. Lineage (NCBI taxonomy): Eukaryota > Viridiplantae > Streptophyta > Magnoliopsida > Poales > Poaceae > Zea > Zea luxurians. The sequence continues at coordinate 119,449 of JAOPSE010001254.1, read as the reverse complement.
ATCGAGTGCCAGGGGCACCCGGCTGACTTGTTGTTGTAGGGGCAGTATTGGGACGAATGAATACTGGCTGTTTAAACGGGAAGGAGGGTGGACATGCTGAAGAACGACCCTGATTAGCAGGCCGGATAACAAACTGTTGCCTCTTTTCAGGGCCCTGAGTAGGCCTATTTCCTCTACTCCCCTTGATCTTTCCAGAACTTGCATATTTAGATTCGACTGCTAGTGCTGTGCTGACAGCCTTTCCATAGGTCAGGTCAATGCAAGTAGCCATATTTCTTTGCATTCTTTCATTCAGTCCTCGCATGAAACAATTCTTCTTCTTCAGATCGGTGTTCACTTGATCGATTGCATATTGCGATAAATGATTAAATTTATTGAGATACTGATTAATAGTATCCCCTCCTTGCTTCAGCTTCATAAATTCTTCTTGCTTCATGTGAAGGACACCTTCTAGTATGTAATGTTCGCGGAAGGCCAACTTAAATTCTTCCCATGTTATCTGATGTTTGGCCGGTTGAACGGCCACAAAATTTCCTCACCAAGTGCTGGCAGGGCCGCGCAGTTGCTAGGCTGCGAATAAGGGCTTCTGGGTTTCAGAACATCGCAGAAGTCCAAACTTTTGCTCGATGACACGAATCCATTCGTCTGCCTCTAACGGGTCTTCGGCTTTGACAAACAGCGGTGGTCATATTTCGGAGAAGTCTAAATAGGATGTCTCACGGGGTCCCTGCGGATAACCTCGTCCGCCTTGCTGCTGAAATTGCTGACTCGCCATTTCCCGTAGGAAACGGGTATTGTTCGCGGTTGCATTTACCAAGGCGGCAATCGCCTCGGCAAGTGTGGGAGGAACAGGGGGTGGATTTGGGGTAGTCTCCCTCCCACTAGAGGTTCCAGCTGCATCCTGTGATCGAGTCTTGGACGGCATCTGTGGCAACAAACATTTGAAAACAAATATAATATGCCAAAGAAAAACCATCCAATTTACATTACCAAAAAGAGTAATGTTACAGACTCGATTTTTATACAATAGGAGTACAGTACCCATTATACAATAACACTACTAATTTGACAACTATACTGTTTCTACTTCTTATCACTCTTAGTTGCTTCACTGTCGGGCGTGGGAGACCATTCGTCAACCAACTTCATGGAGGGAGGGGGCTTGAAGAGGTCCAGCTCACCATCAAAAGCTTCTCCAGCTTCATGAGAAGGTCCGGCCTCTGTCCCGACAGGGTTTGCAGGTACGCTCGGGTGCAATTGCGAATACAGTACATGAACTTCTTCATGTAGGGTGTTGCAATATGCCTGCAGATTATCAATAGCTGAGCTTAGTTCTTCGACTCGGGCTCGAGCCTTTGCTTCCTTAGCCCAGGCGAGCGAACGAGACTGAACCGCCCAGTCAAGCGCTAAGTCTCGATCAGCGAGCTGATCCTGCAGGCGGCGGATGTGGCTTCTTAATTCATTTATTCTGTCGCCATCCGCGACCCATATGTTCGTCCTGCGTTGAAGCTCCGCTTGAAGCTGATTTACTCGGGCTTCAAGATCCCCAATCGGATCGTTGCTTCCGCTACTACTATCCTCATGTCATGGGGCAAGTTGGTGACGAGGTACACTAATTGGGCCAGTTGACTTGCGCGTGGTTTTCCTCGTGCGCGGCGACATTTTTCTAAGGGGAAATTTTATTAGCATAGTTCTTAGCATGATGCATGTATAATTACTAAACCAACCTTAGCAGATTCATACCTTCTATACATTGCACTCCTCCTATCTGGTCTTTAAACTCATCAGAATTACTTACATAAGAAAGGAAGAAATTTTCTAGATGAGTCTTTTAGAAAATCCTTTTGAAGATGCCTCATAATATCTGCAAAGAAGGGCTTCGCTCCAATACCAGCTGTGACGGAACCTCCCAAGTCATTAGGTCCACCTACAGTTGTCCTTGTCCAACAGACATCAGACAACCCTGTAGATGTTCCTGAATCACTTGACAAGTTTGGTATCTTCTTTCTTACCTTTCCTAGAACATTTCACCCGTCTTGCAGACATTACAGAACATCAGAGATATAGAAATGCGGAAGCGATTACATAAACTTACATTTATTTAGAAAGTAAGGTCAAGTTATTTATTATAGACCAGAGTTATAAAACGAGTGCTGAGTAGTATTATTACAAAACCAAGGGAGGTAACAACTCCTCCCGGTAAGTTCTTACATAAAAGTTTCTATGGAGGACTAGGTCCTCCCGCAGCCTCACTCTTGCTTCTCTTCATTTGACACCACCTTGGTACAAAAGCAACAAAAGGTTGTTGCTTCCTCACCTAAAAACAACGGGGAAATAAACCCTGAGTATGGAATTACTGAGAAAGTCTTACCCGACTAAAGAAAAGACTCTCAAGGTATGCAGGTTATCAGGGAGTCAAGGTAAGGTTCCTCAATAATCAAAGACTCTGTTTTGCATAAATGCTTACTAAAGTGGATCCTTAAAAATCCAGTTTTATTGTCAAGTTAGTAAAATTACTTGCATCTAGAGTTCTTTCTACTCTAGTTCAAACACTTGTCCTGCACTAGCCAATTTCTCATCATTCCCTTCATCTTTACTGGAGTTCTACGTATAGGTCAGTGACCAAGTCTTCATAACCGCGAAGGTACGGCGATCAGAATCGATTATACTCATCTGAGGATCTCCAATCACACGACATATGTAGCACTTAACCCTTGCATATGTCAACCCGCCACCGGGGTTCTTAAGACCAGATCAGGTTCACGCAAACCGAGAGCACAGATACACCACCGTCCAGCCTCTTTCTACGGAGGGTACACGCTACTCTCGCCACCGCTCCACGCCCATTTCATGTTATCTTATTCTGGCCTTAGTCTGCCCGAGGCAAGGCTTACCCATGACGAGGCATGTGACCAGTTAAAGGGTCCTCGGTCATCAAGCCTACATCGACATGGTCCTTAATCGACTCAGACGGAGACACTACACCGAGACTCTCTTCTCGTGCAAGTCACCCGCCTGGTCTCAGCTTAATCATTTAAACCCAAAAACTTGGTACCTGGCAGAGGTACATCTTTTCCGATGTTGAACCCATCACAGCCATGATGGATCCACCATCAAGTTTTATTTTCAAAAACATCCCTCCCACTTCGCCAATCATCTTTTGTAAAACAAAACCTTTTGTTTTGCTAGAGCAATACTAAGCATAATACAAAACTTTTGTAAAAACAGGGAACCAAGGAAGGTAATCAAGTTCAAGGAAGGTAATGCAGGAATTGTTTTGGCAATCAACTCCTATCACCTAATGCATCAAGCAAGTGAAAAAGGTTTTTAAAACACAAGGAGGTGGCAAATGCACCGGGGCTTGCCTTCGTTGATAGGTGAGTCAGGCTCGGACCCACAGAAATCAAGGTAGAAACAGTTTCCTGCCTGAGATTCCAAAGGTGGTGGTGTCTTCTCTTCAGTCACTTTGATTTCTTCTTCGTTTTCTAAAGATAACCATATATATGTATATAAGAATGAATGCCATGTAATGCTCATGAGAGTGCAAAGATAATAAGAATTTATTATCTAAGGTCTTGAATACAACTTTCCTTCACGGAACTCCGAGAGCTTAGGGTTTCCGGAGTCAGTAAAGGATTTCAAAGGGCAGGGGTGGGGGTTTTGGGTTCTAGGTATCAAACAAGGTCCAAATCAAACCAAACTCTACCCAAGGTTTCTAACTAATGTGTAGAGCTCATATAAAAAGTTTGGGCAATTTTGGGATTACCATTTATTTTCTAAAAATCCAGAATTAATGGTTTAAGCTAGTTTAAATGCCTCAAAATTTCTTATTTAATCTAAAAATCATGAAACTATTTTTATTAGATACTATGGAAGATAAGAAATCTAGGAAAATTGGTTTGACAATTTTAGGATTTTTCTACAATTTTCTATAGATTCCTAAAGTTCTATTGAAAAAGAAAAGGAAAAAGGTTAAACAGTGCTGGGCTCAATTTGTTTTCAGCGGCCCAGGTACAGGGGAAATGCGCCCGCGCCCGCGCGCTGGCTGTTTTGCGAAAAGGGCCTCGGGTTCTTGGCTAACCATAACTGGGTTCTATCACTATTACACTGAGTCGCTGACGGTTTGCAGAAGAGCCCTCCGGTTTCTATTTCTTCGCAGTGCTGGTTCACGATGGCGTCGCGCGCAGCCGAGCTCCGGCGAGCTCCTGGACCGGCCGAATGGGGCAACGACTAGGGCTCCCGAGCGACTAACATGGAATTGAACCCATTCCGAACCTTTCCCCCAACCTAATTTCACTAATGACCAACTAATTAGCTCTGGCCACGGTGACCGAGAATGTTGCGGACGGATGATGGTGTTCCCAGCGATGGGTGGTGATCCAGTTCAATTGAACGGGTCGAGGGGTTTGCGGGGTACCTACGGATGCTAGAACAAGCAGCAGAGGGACTTGAGCTAACCTGAATTGAGCTGGCCGCTGCGAGCTGTTCTTCATGGCGGCGGAGACCGAATTTATGGAGAATTTGAAATTCGCGAGCGCTGGTGAATGATCGAGGGTGGGAGCGGGTGCTATGGCTTCAGGATGATCTAGTGCAGTTGCCCGGGCCTTCAATTTATAGCACTCGCCAGCGGTGGCCGGTGAATCGAGCGATAACGCGCGGCGGCCGGGAAAGAAAAAGGCACTGGCGCAAGCGCTAGGTGGCTTCTACCGTGGTGGTCTCTCCGGCGATCACCGGACGCCCCTAGCGTAACTATCCGCGACGTGGTAAAACGTTCGGACATGCGGCGCAAGACCGAGCGACGGCGGTTCACCGGCGAGCATATCTGCTCAAGCCGCCAAGCAGGGGAGTACGACGGGAGTCATCGGAGTGGAGTCCAGCTCACCGGCGGCGAAGATTCACTTGCCCCGCGATGTTATCCATCTGCCCCGAGCGTGAATCCTTACGCCGGTGACACGAATCGCGGCGGAGGAGCGATCGTCGATGGTGAAGCGTTCTGAACCCGAGCAGTTACTGTACCATGGAGAACTGATTCAGAGCGCCTGATAGACCATGTTTGGGGTTAATTTTATCCAATTTTTATGTGGTGACTAAGCCAACCTTCTGTATCAAAGTTATACACCTATAATCCATCTTCAACTTTGCCACAATGCTTACCATCAAATAGTCACCGAAGCCCATTCAAAATCGAGCTCAAAGTTCACCCCATCACACTGCTACTGAAAATTCAGTCCAGGGATTGCCTGACAGCCCGACTTTGAGCTTAATTATCTCCAATTTATCCTTAACAACTAGGCTTACATTCTTAAGCAAAGTTGTTCTCCTTTTATTGCTCTACAACTTTGATGTGGTGCCCTAGGGCAAAAACCCTAGAATTTGAAATTTACAATGCTCCAAAGTTGAGCCCTCAACTCTGAAATTCAGACTTAGAGTGAAATCTCAATTGGGGTCCTTTTTGCAAATCAATCCAAAACTTAGGGTTTGGCTTGTAAATCTTCCTAAATGTGAACCATGTGACTTTATATGCTTTAACATAGTAGTTTTGACACTTAGGTCCAAATGTGCACTGTTTTTGCACATAGGCCCCTAGGGTTTGGACTTAGGGTTTTTCCAGGGTTCAAATGGGGTTTTTGGTATCTCAGGGGTATAAATGTGATTCAAGTTCATTCTTGGGAACATTTTATGACTATTCCCCTAAAGCTTTTAGGTTTTCTCAATTTGGGTTATGTTTTACCCTTTAATCCCTTTTTAGGGCTAAATCCCTTATTCCAGGGTTCTATTTGCAAAACACCAAAACAACACACCTTGTTTAAAATTTTCACCTAGTGAATGCACTCTAGGTGTGTCAAACATATGCAATGCCAATGTTTATGATGCCATGCTCATGTTTTAGTTATAGTAACACCAGGGGTGTTACAATTTGGATTTTGGATAAAAAAGATCGAGTCACACGAAGAAAACTATCAAGTTCTACAAAATTCAATGAAACCAACACTCCGAAGACGAGGCTACTTGGGAATCAGAACACTATCTTATGGAGCATTTTCCTCAGTTTTTAGATTCCTATAAATATTAAGCCTTGTGTATTTTGTGTTTGATGTAAACCCACAGGGGCACACCCCCTACCTTGTAAGAACAAATGTAGAATAAGATCGTGACGCATTTCCTTTTCCATTACTTAGCCCGGAGTTTTAATCTCGGGATGAGATTCCTTTTTAGGGGGGAAGGATCACCATTACATGGAGTAGGCATTGTTCAAATGATGGTAAAAATTGTTGTGTGTCTTGTCCATTTTACTTATTGCGATTACTATCTTCTTGAGTTTTCTACTCACTTGCAATATTGTTCCTAAGTTTAATACTCATCTTAAAGGAGCAATCAAGTGAAGAGTTCTCCCTTCTTCTCTCTTCTCATCCTAACTTGGTTTTAGTTCTGACTAACACATATTATAAACCAAGATTGTGTTGTTTAGAGTTAATTTCGTAGGATCACCTCTTCACCCCCTCTAGGTGCTCTTAAGAGCGACTCCAGACTCTCGCATGATTAAATTATGGAATTAAACTTAACCTATCATTAATTGCATTGCATTGTGAGAAATATTAATTGTGACCTCTTATTTAATTGGGGTAATCATTAATTACTTACACTTAGTAATTGCTAATAAAATTTTAACCAACTTATTAAAAGCAATGCTCAGCCTTAACTATTCTCTTTGGTAAGCCTTACACTACACTTTGAGCCCCCACCATAAGTGAGCTTATAACATTATTCCTCACACTTGTTGAGCGATGACCGATGGGAGCTCACCCTTGCTATAATCACACTAGTAGAACAGTAGGTACTGCAAGTTGAGGAGAATGAAGGATGCTACAATAGGGTTTAGGGTTGCGCATCTTTACCCACAAGATGTGTTCCATTTTTTTTCCTTGGGTTGATTGGACCCTTAAACACTTCCAAGGTGAGTTAGTGAGGGTACAGTGTGAAGCCTTTCCAAAGTTCCACTACCATGAGAGAACCCGCTACTGCTTCAGGCAGAAGGGGGGATATAGGAATCCCTCATCCGAAAAGCTATCACAGACAGATCGACCCGAGAACCTCCCTGTACCAGTAGCTTCCCACATCCCGCTTGCCCCTTTCTGGAAAGGAATAACTCACACTATCTTTTCTAATTAATCAACCAATGGCGTCTGTGGGGGACAGATAACCCTCGGGTCCACTCGAGGGGCGAATACTCTGCTTGGGGCCATATGCCAGTCGCCCCGCAGGAGCGCCACGTCATGGACCGGACAAAGAGAATGACAGAAATGGGCCAACCCAGGAAGGCGATGGGCCCATGCCTAGATTACTCGTGGCTTGGGCGTGATCCCGTTGAAGCTGTTCGCTTTTCCCGCGCCCGACATCCTCGAACGCCGGAGGCAGCTCGGAGCGGAGACGTCGGGTTTTCCTCGGGATAGCGAAGTCTGTTCGCTATTAGCTAGGAGATAAGCTAGGAGAGTGTGATCAGTGTGTACACGGGAAGCGCCCTACGATCATGTATATAAGGCCAAGGGGGTCCCATCATTATCATCTCATTAGCACCTCACCACTCGGTAGACACCACTTGTAAACACCTCCCTCATACAAAGTCACCCCAAGAAGTAGGGTATTACACTCCTCAAGCGACCCAAACCTGCTGAAACTCGCTCGACTCTCTCTTTCTCGTGTCCCTTGCATGAACCTTCGAGTTACAATCCACAACACCGTCCAACCCAAAAGCACCACGAGGGTACCCCCGGGTGTGCGGTCGGACACTAAACATCGACAGCTGGCGAGCTAGGTAGGGGGTTTGTCGTTGATCAACGCTAACTCCATGGCCAGCATCTTCAAGAGCAAGATCACCTTCAGCCTAGGAGCTATTTTCTGTTTTAGGACCATCTCATGCATAGCAGACATAGAGGAAACTCTGCACCGCATAGCAGCTCCACCCAAGAAGAAACATTCCTTAGGAATTCCGTGAGAAGCTGGAGTGAAACCGCGAGCCATGCCCCCGCTCACAGCTCGAGAGGGCATGGCCCCGCGCGACTTAGAGCTCAAAAGCCCCAAGAGGATGGAAGGCTAGTCGACCGGGGCCTCTCCAGCCGGGAGAACTCCGTTGTCCACCTCACCCAGTAAGGAGTGGAAATGGATCACTCGGAGAAGGGAAGTGAATGTCCCATACCGGGGAAGGAAAACACAGCGAGTAATCCTCCCAACACCTCCACCCTCAAAGGAGGATGAGAAGAGGCGCATCGCCCTACCAGCTCCTTTATACCCCGACGTCCTCTTCATTCAGAGGAGATTGAAGTCATCGCCCATCTCCAACAATGAACCCACCATGCTGGGGGAGGAACCTCCCTAGCGTGATGCTCGGTGATGGAGAAACAGGCGCCCGAACGTGCGGTGACATCACAAAGCCGAAGAATGGGACCCAACGCAACCCGTCTCTCAGGATGAAGCCTCAGAAATGGGAGAAACTCTCGATGAAAGAGCACATCGAGAAAGGCGCAACTCCCGCTGCCGCAATCGCCATCAGGCTCAAGAACGAGAGCGGGAACTAGCTGAACAAGATGCTAGACTCCGATGGGAGAATCCGTTTCTTGCCCGAAACTTGTACCCCGACTTCACCCGAGCATTGAACACACTGAGTGAAGTTGGAGGAGTATTGGCGTAGATAGCGAACGGCCTTTCGCAGACCCTAGACGCGGAGGGTTTTCGACGGCTGCTTACTTAGGCTGCCAATCATCTTCTACCTCTTGCTCACCCGCCGAACGATCTACGGCATGCCATCAACAGCTGACGAGATGCAGGGAGCAACATCAGCGCTTCACGTGATCTTCGGCACGAGAATGAGATAAGGCACCGGGAAGAATACGACCGAGATCATGGTGTACCGGCACGCAGCCGTGCAACCCGGATCAAACCAGCGGCAGCCTCCACCAACAGTCCATTCAGGGGATGCTCAAGGCGACCTAATACTAACTCCCCTCCCAGGGATTGACAGCATGATCATCGACAAAAGGGCACGTGCGGAGTCTCCACGCTTACTCCTCGCCTCCGGGCCATCCAATGGCCTCCTAATTTCAAGGTCTCCAACATCGACAAATATGAGCCTAAGCAGGACCCGAGAGGCTGGTTGGTCGTCTATACAACCACCGCCCAGGCTGTCGGGGCAACAGAGGATGTCATGACGGCGTACTTGCCCATTGTTCTGGGGCAGGACGCCGTGCAATGGCTCCGACACCTACCTCAACACTGCATCGACAATTGGGGTGAATTTAGCCGCTAGTTTATCACGAATTTCCAGTCTCTCTCCGATAAACCAGCACATCATGGGACCTCAAATCCATTAGACGGCAGAGTGATGAAACACTTCGATCATTGCTCAAAAGATTTCAAACAATTAGAAACCGTATTCCCGAAGTTGTTGTGGCGGCTGTGATTGAAGACTTCTATCGGGGATCCAACGACCCGGCCTTTGTCCGGTCCATACTTCAAAAAGCACCTGCTACCTCCGAACAACTGTTCAGGGAGGCGGATGTCTACATCACCATGGATGAGCAGGCCTAGGACCTCATTGGAGGCACAAAGCCCGTACCGCCTGCACCGCGAAGGGACACGAACCAGCAACTAGACAAACGCTGGGAGAAGATACCCCGCGAGGATGTGCACACCGCTGGGCCACCTGCCGCTTGAGCCTGCAGCGCACCCCGCGGAGGGGTACGAACACTAGACGATATCCACGACTCTCAGTGTCCATATCACAAGGACATGTGGCACACCCTACAGAAATGCAAAGATTTCAAAAACTCCATCGGGCACGGTCGACTGTTCCAGCCACTGCCACCTCCCCCGCCCCGAGGAGACCCTGACAAGCCAAGGCAGCCTCAACAGCAGGAAAGGGGGAGAGGTGGAGCTTTCCCGCGTGTTGACATGGAGGTCAACGTCATATTCGGAGGCCATGGAGTAGAAGAAAGCAGAAGACAACACAAGTTTAATGATCGGCAAGTTCTAGTGGCCACGAACAGTGCTTTGGCTCCTTATCGATGGCCGGAGCACATGATATTCTTTAGCCGAGCTGATCAGTGGCTTAACTTCAATCACCTTGGCAAATATCCGCTACTCGTCAATCTAGTGATCCTGGAAAGCTGGGTTAAGAAAGTGCTAGTGGCTGGTGGCAGCAGCATCAACGTCACCTTTCCCCGAACGCTCTAGGCCCTGGGGGTCGCCATCAACGACCTCACGGAGTCAGATACTCCCTTCTTCGGCATCGTGCCAACCGAAAGGGAGTACCCACTGGGACACATCTACATATCTGTCACCATTGGAACCCTAGAGAACTACCGAACTGAGTTCCTGAGGTTTGAGGTGGCACGCTTCGATTGCGGGTACAACACCATCATTGGAAGACCAGGATTGGCAAAATTCATTGCTATTCCACACTACCCGTATATGATATTCAAAATGTCAGGACCTCAGGGGATCATTGTGCGCTATGACTTCCACGGCACTGTGGAATGCTTTCAGGGTGCCTTCAGATGGCTCTCACTACCGGGACCTTGGTTGCCCTTCCCGCACAAGTCGATGGCAAGCTGGTGGACGAAAACTTCACGATCCCTTCTAATGAAGCTCCGACTGCGACCTCTATGTGGCCTACTGAAAAAACTAAAAGGATCAATCTTGGATTCTCTAATGAATGCAGGACTACAATCATCAGTTCCAACACCATCATTGGAAGACCAGGATTGGCAAAATTCATTGCTATTCCACACTACCCGTATATGATATTCAAAATGTCAGGACCTCAGGGGATCATTGTGCGCTATGACTTCCACGGCACTGTGGAATGCTTTCAGGGTGCCTTCAGATGGCTCTCACTACCGGGACCCTGGTTGCCCTTCCCGCACAAGTCGATGGCAACTGGTGGACGAAAACTTCACGATCCCTTCCAATGAAGCTCCAACTGCGACCTCTATGTGGCCTACTGAAAAAACTTAAAGGATCAATCTTGGATTCTCTAATGAATGCAGGACTACAATCATCAGTTCCAGCCTCGACGACAAATAGGAAAGCGCACTCGTCCAGTTCCTGCAAGACAATCGGGATGTGTTCACATGGCAACCCGCGGACATGCCGGGAGTCCCAAGAGAGCTGGCCGAGCACAAACTCAAATTGTATCCTCAGGCAAGGCCGATCCGACAGAAGCTACGTCGTTTCACGCCTGACAAAAGAGAAGCCATTCGGGCGGAATTAGCTCGCCTTGTGTCGGCGAGATTCATTAGAGAAGTACTACATCCTGAATGGTTGGCAAATCCTATTCTTATACTAAAAAAGAATAATGATGATTGGCGCATATGCATCGACTATACCGATCTCAATAAGCACTGTCCAAAGGTGTTTGGGGCCTTCATCTTTCGAAGGTCCTCAAAAACATGATTTAACAATGTTTTCCAAGTGTAACACGTGAACAGGTACCTTTGGACTCAGGTTAAAATCATATAAGATGTGAAAAGCATGGTCGAGACGAAGGCTGATGTTGCTCCAAAGCTACACGCAAGGGAGCTTCGGCGCAATGGCGGAAAAAGGAACCGACTTAAAGAGGAAAAGGCTATCTAGTCCCCATTGGGTTGTCCATAAGTCAATAGTAAATATGAAGGGCATGAATGTAAATTTACACAGGCTGTGCCCTGTGCCTATAAATAGATGAACAGTACCCCCATACTGTTCACGCTGACTTATATTTGCTTGTACGTCACGCTTGTACTTTTGCCTTCTATCAAGCCGAAGGTACAAATGTAATCTGTGTTATTCTTATTTATTCATGATTATATAACAAAAGATATATTATAATGTCATATGATTATCCATGTTGTTTCCCATGTTTCATATGCTTCGTCTTTCATTGAAATATGTTGCGATTATGAAGGTAAGTCCTTCATAACCTTCGTCCGAAGATCATTATATCCTTAGGGAAATAATGCTTCGAAGGATGAAGGGCATTAACCATTAATCTATTTTTGTGTTGCCTTGTTCTTAATTCAAAGCATTTGAGAACAAGTCCCCAACATTGGCGCCCACCTCCGGTGTACTCACTTCCACAACCTTCGGTAAAGCACTGACCTTCGTCATGCCGCCGAAGAAGATACCAGCGCCAGGGGCTGCTGCACTGCAGTCACTAGACACAAACCAGGAGAATCTCTCTCTCCGAGAGGCTCAAAGCCAGAAGAGAAAGGCCACCAGTCCAACATTTTAGGAAGAGGAGTTGGACCAAGAGATCAGGAACATGGAAATTATCCATCAACAAGTGCAAAGGAAGAAGGAGAAGATGGCTCGGCTGGCCGATCTTCAAAGGAAGATCGATGAAGCTACTGAAGAAGTACGTCATCTTGCTCAAGATGACCAAGACCGAAGGCCCCAACACAGGGAGCTTCATCAAGAGGGCTTATTCAACGAAGATGGATGATATGATGATTTTAATCATGATACCTTTACTTTTGATGATACTTCTCCCTTGGCAGCAGAATTGCAGGCTATCCCATGGCCACAATCTTACAAGCCACCCCAGCTACTCATGTACGATGGGCACTCGGACCCAAAACAATTTTTGATGAGCTATGAGGCAACAATATCCTCATATGGAGGCAATGCAGCTGTCATGGCTAAGTCCTTCGTCATGGCAGTCCAGAACGTGGCCCAGACATGGTATTCTTCCCTTTGGCCAGGGACAATCACGTCGTGGCAGAAGCTCAAGTACATGTTGGTGACCAGTTTCCAAGGCTTTCAGACGAAGCCAGTCACAGCTCAGGCCTTGTTCTAGTGCACGCAAGACCATGAGGAATATCTTCAAGCGTATGTCCGAAGGTTCTTGCGACTCAGAGCACAAGTGCCCATAGTGCCTAATGAAATTATTATTGAGGCCATGATCAAGGGTCTTCGGCCAGGACCTACGACTCAATACTTCGCCAGGAAGCCACCCCAGACTCTGGAGAAGCTGCTTCAGAAAATCGATGAGTACATCCGGGCTGACAACGACTTCCGCCAAAGAAGGGAGGAAGCTTATAGATTCTCTAAGATGACCAGGGGCTTCGAAGGAAGAATCCACCCTAGGCATGTCAGATCGATCCACAGCTCCTGTCAGAATGATGATAAAGGGAGCCAGCTTCAAAGGCCACAGTACACTTCATAGTCTTCGGGGCAGCAGCAAAGCTCTTTCAGGCCGCCAGCTCCAAGGGGCAGAAGCACCAGGGGCTTCCGAGGAAGATATAGGGATCAGCCTAGGAAGATTTATTGCTTATTCTGTTGTGAGGACAAGGGCCATACTACAAGAATGTGCCAAATCACCATTCTGAAGCAGAAGGAGATCGCAGAAGCCGAAGCTCGGCAGAATCAGCCAAAGCAGGTCTTACACACTGCTTCGTGCCACTCTCTCTACATACCAGAATATGTGGGCAATCATCCTGCAGCCTCTGTTGCTTCGGCTAGCCAGTCACAGGCTTCATGGCCTCAGCTTCCACCGCCACCACCACTGCAACCTACAGATTCTCGAAACCAGCAGCTAGAAGGGCGCCAGCACTCTCAACAGAAACGTGAATTTAGGGAGGAATCCGAAGCTCGTACAGTCAACAGTACTGTGCCAGAATCAAAGCACATTTATTGAGCGATATCCTGCCTCTGAAATACTTTTATGTTCTATGTCATTTTGTTTTTTAATAAGGAACAAGCCAAGTAGATCTAGTTTTAAGTTCTTGTAATGATTTTGCTTCTATCGAGATGGAATATATCTTCTTCATAGACTTACAAAGCTCAAAAATTGCCGAAGCTCAAAAGTCGTTCCTAAGGGAATGCAGAGCTAAAAATTGCCGAAATTACAAAAAGTCGTTCCCAAGAGAGCGCAGCATAATGCCGAAGATACAAAAAAGTCGTTCCTAAGGGAGCGCAGTGTAAGTTTTCTGCTTAAAAGTCGTTCCAAAGGGAATGCAGAGCCAACTACCGCCGAAATATAAGGCGAAGAAGTTCAAAAGATGTTCCTAAGGGGATGCACAACTTATACCGCCAAAATAGAAGGTGAAGAAGTTCAAAAGACGTTCCTAAGGGGATGTAGAACTTACACCGAAAAATAAACGGTGAAGCCGAAAAATAAACGGCAAAGAGATTCCAGTCGTTCCTAAGGGAATGAAGAGATTGTGTGTTCCAGTGTGGGAGTGTGAGTATGTGTCTTCGGCATCATTATCATTTTGCATCATATCATCACATCATTTCGCATAGCATCACATCATACATCATATTGCATCAATGACACAAGAATGGAATACAGAGCCGATTTTCGAAAATACTGTCAAAGTTGCACGAAGTAAGCCTCGAATTACAACTTCGTCAGCCTGCACACAACAGAGGGATCTCTCTTTGCGAAGCATGGATATCGTTATTTTTACGAACCACGGATCTTCTTTCTTTACAAAGCATGAAAAGATGGGAATGAGTTTTTTTTTCGCCAAAGGCTCAAAAATAGTATGTATGTAAGTTTCATGCATCCTAAAGGAATAAATTACAATAATTTACATATTCGATCCAAAGTTACACACATCAAATATTACAGCTTCGTTACAATAAAAGCACAATGTCCATTCTAGTGTCCCTTACATTGACCATTTAAAAATGTTTTTACAATAAGTCCTAGTCTTCTTTCAGGATTTCTCCGCAACTTCATTTAGCAGTTTATTGATGACTTCGTCAACAATAGATTCAGCCATATTAATGATCTTCGTCTCTTCCTTCGTCTCTGGATCAGCCAGGGGATCGAACGGTTCCAGTGGAGGGGATAATTCAGCTTAAGTGGGAAAAATTAATTAGTCTGAAGCCACAAAAACAAAATGCCGAAACTGAATATCAAAAAATATTACCTATACGTTTTTCGCGCTTTGCAGCTTCTTCAGCTTGTCTCGCTTCTATCAGGGCATCATGGGTGTCATTTTCACTCTTCTTTATAATTTCATGAGCCATCTCTCGGCCGCCATTCACCCAGACATCATTATAGAATTTTCCGCCCATCAAGGTTGCTTCAGCTGAAGGATCCTTCATGTCTTCTGCGGAAAAGGCAGCTTCGGCCTAGGCCATGGTCTTGATGTGATCACATCCCGTCTTCTCCAAGATAGCTGAAATCCTCCGTGCACTGGAAAATGCACAGACATCTCCATGATCACTTAAGATTTCTTCGAAGCTCTCGGCCTCCCCACTTATCCATTCAATAACGCCTTCGGGGTCGCCTCGTATGAAGTTTTCTTCGGTAGAGTAGGCGCCCATGTTGGCGAAACTAGTTTTTATTTTCATCACACAGTCCAAGGATTTTTCAAAGCATCTTTCCTTGGATGTGCGAAGTTCTTCAACGTTTTTATCTAAATGATTTTTCCAATATTCGCTGATTTCTTGGTTAGCTTCTGCGAGCGCGCATTTTTCTTTAGCTTCGGCCAGTTGCCTCCGAAGGTCTTCAATTTCAATCTTTTGGGCTTCGGCCTGGGCTTTGAAGCTAGCTTCATCTTCTTTAACTTTGTTAACCAGAGAGAATAAGATTTTGACTTTTTCAAGACCTTCATTTCTCAGTTCAATTACCTCTGAATGAAGGTTGTTCAGGGACATTGTGTAGCCATCGTCCTCTATATTTTTCTGTGCTTTAAGGGCATTACTAAGAATCAAGCCCTGCAAGTGGAGGAAAGAATAAGTATGACAAAAAAATACCTCATTTTCAAATTTATAGGTAGTTTTTATACCTTTATGCTATTGTATGCTAAGCTGTCAACAAGTTCGTCCTTCAATAAAATCAAAAGACTGTCTTCTAGCTTCGGGAATCCGATGCTTTTACCTATCTCCCGGCAAATGGATATTTCTTTGTTATCCGGGAGACAGTATAAAAAATCTTCTTCGCCACCACCATTAAACACTAACGCTCCCTTCAGATATTTCAATTTTTGGGCATAGTGTCGTGCTTCTAGCATTTCTTCTTAGGATAGTTGTTTTCTCGAAGCATGACGAATGATATAGTCAATGTCTTTATCCAAAGCTTCAGGAGCAGAAGCTTCGATTTTTTCAGATGCAATTTGTTCTGTCGTCTTTTCTTCAGATGCGGCAGGCATTATCGCGATAGGCACTGAAGGCCTAGCTTCGGTTTTAGCTTGAATTTGCGTAGCTTCGGTTTCAGCTTGAACTTGTGCAGCTTCGGCATGCCTAGTTTCAGTTTCAGCCTCTGATTTAGTTTCGGTTGGAACAACTTTCTTTACGAGAGCAGGACTCAAGACTTTCGTCATTTCCAGCACAACATCCAGCACGTTTGCCATCCTTCTCCTCTTAGGAGTGGCAGCAGAAGTCTTTTCTATCTTTGGTAGATCTGCCTCTATCGGAAGGCTTAGAATCTTTGGTGTTTTTGTTATCTCGTCAAGCTTTGGCTCTTCAGCCTTTTCAGCCTTATCTTCGGCTGGCTCAGCTATATGCATCTTCGGCATTATAGCTGGTCCTTCAGCGCCTTGTGCAGTCGAAGCAGTTTGTATTATTTTGGCCGCTGAAGAGGACCCTGCACCAAACTCAGACACCACGACCGGTTCAATGTAATGCGGCCGGTGGGTAAGAACCTTCATCTTTTTGCCCTTCGGCACAGGCTCAACTGGGGTAGCCGAAGCAGCAGTTTTCCTCTTTTTCCCCTGTCCCCGCCGCAGATAGCGGTAGTCAGGGTATATGAAGCCAATGGCATCAAAAACCTTGTTCAGTCTTTTCTTCCCTCGTCTTTCGAAGGTTGCGGATAGAGCATTATCTTCGGCCTTGGAATAAGCTCCAAGCAATTCATCACTTGTAGCTTCGATACACTTCAGCCAGTCATCGTTGGGTTCATCAAACTTCTCCCTGAATCTGAAGGTATACTTCAGTCGAACCAGACCATCTTTGCTAGAGTCGGTGGTGGTCTCCTTCGGCATTTCCCAGCTTTCTACAAGCGGCCATACCCTGAAGGCTATATGCTCCTGAATTAAATCCCTTGTGCTAATAAAGGAGCAAACAGTGCTGAAGGCTCTCTAGCATGCTGCGACAGAATCATCAATTTCTACCTTCGGCCTTCGGAGGCTGAAGCAGGACCAGATAGGGCGCATAATGACTTCTTTAATATCTTCCCTTGCTTTTAAATCATTCTTCACATAAAACCATTCTTCCATCCAAGCTCCGGGTCATCTCTTCCGAAACGTTGGCACCGGGTGGCTTGCGTTGGGGCGAGCGATAAATCCATAACAACCGAAGTTGTTGTGGTACTGTTCTTTACCCTTGGCCTTCGTCTCATATAGAAGTCCATGCATGCTGCAGAAGCACTTTGCGCTTGGCTCTAGCCCTTGACTCCTTACTGCCCAGACAAAAATCCCCATCCTTATTATAGCTTCGGGGGTAATCTGATGGAGAAAGATGTGGTAGATTTTCAACACTTCAACTACAAACTTGCTCAAAGGGAACCAAAGCCCAGCCTTGAAGAAGCTTCAGTAAATTACAACTTCGTTTTCCTCAGGGGCAGGGACGTTGTTGTCTCCACCAGCCCTCACGATAGACATGTCCCGAAAGTACCTTCCTCTCATGTTCTCAAGATGACTCTGTTTGATGGAGGATTTTCCGAAGATTGAATGACTTGGCCGCCAGGGCCGATCCTCAGAATCTTCATCACCACTTTCCACATCATAGCTATCGCTGTCACCAGTATCTTCAGATAAACCTTCCAGTATCTCTTTAGTAATTTTCTCTGTGTTTGTTTTTGCCATTGACTCAACAAATCCAGCAACATAAGGATCTACAACCTTCTTCTCCTCAAACAGCTTCGCCTCTTCAACCAGCTTCGTCTGTGCAACAACCTTCTTTTCCTGGGACATTTTTTCTCTAGACATGGTGAAAACACGTTTTCTCTAAACCGAAGCTCAGAGAGCTTGAAAATCTAGCAAGTGCTAGTGAGCAAGAGCTAAAAGATTGAGAAAATAATGCAAATGGCAGAAACAACGTATCAAATGCAGCTGGTGTGAGTTCCTATTTATACGCCCAGTGCGCTGCAAATTGAAGGGCCCCGTCTGTCATTGATTGTTGCTATTCTAGCAAAGGGAAGGTGTTTTTTGGACCTTCGGCTTAAGGCCTTCATCCATGTCGCAGTTTGAACTCGTTATCTTAACAAATTAATACTGCAAGGGGCTACTGTTGGGGGCCTTCGTCTTCTGAAGGTCCTCAAAAACATGATTTAACAATGTTTTCCAAGTGTAACACGTGAACAGGTACCTTCGGACTCAGGTTAAAATCATATACGATGTGAAAAGCATGGTCGAGACGAAGGCTGATGTTGCTCCGAAGCTACGCGCAAGGGAGCTTCGGCGCAATGGCGGAAAAAGGAACCGACTTAAAGAGGAAAAGGCTATCTGGTCCCCATTGGGTTGTCCATAAGTCAATAGTAAATATGAAGGGCATGAATGTAAATTTACACAGGCTGCGCCCTGTGCCTATAAATAGATGAACAGTCGTACTGTTCACGCTGACTTGTATTTGCGTGTACGTCATGCTTGTACTTTTGCCTTCTATCAAGCCGAAGGTACGAATGTAATCCTGTGTTATTCTTATTTATTAATGATTATATAACAAAATATATATTATAATGTCATATGATTATCCATGTTGTTTCCTATGTTTCATATGCTTCGTCTTTCGTTGATATATGCTGTGATTATGAAGGTAAGTCCTTCATAACCTTCGTCCGAAGATCATTATATCCTTAGTGAAATAATGCTTCAAAGGACGAAGGGCATTAACCATTAATCTATTTTTGTGTTGCCTAGTTCTTAATTCAAAGCATTTGAGAACAAGTCCCCAACAAAAGGATTCCTTTGGACTCCCTAGAATATATCAGGTAGTCGATTAGACCGCTGGCTGCTCTATGCTCTCCTTCCTAGATTGATACTCTGGATATCATCAAATCAATTTGGCAAAGGAAGATGAGAAGACTGCATTCAACATGCCGTTTGGAGCCTTTTGCTATACCTCCATGCCATTTGGCCTAAAAACGCTAGAGCGACTTACCAAAGGGCTATCTAAACATGCTTAGCCGACCACTGGGGCAAGCGAGTAGAGGCCTATGTTGATGATGTAGTCATCAAGACAGAAAACTCAGTTAACTTCATCGAGGATTTGCAACAGGTCTTCAATAGCTTGAGGCGCTACCGATGGAAACTGAACCTAGAGAAGTGCGTGTTCAGAGTACCGGCTAGAAAGCTACTCGGGTTTATCGTCAGCCATCGAGGAATAGAGGCAAATATGGAAAAAATGAAGCCATTATGAGGATGGAGCCACCGTGGTCACAGAAGAAAGTACAAAGGCTCACTGGATGCATGGCAGCACTGAGTAGATTCATATCAAGGCTCAGTGAGAAAGGGATGCCATTCTATAAATTGCTCAAAAAGGTGGATAAATTCTAGTGGACCATAGAAGCTCAAGAAGCCTTGGAAGCACTAAAGAAGTTTCTGACCACACCACCAGTACTCAAGCCACCACGCCGAGCTACATCCGATCAGCCGGCTAAAGACCTGCTGCTATATATCTCCTGCACGACTCACGTGGTAAGCACGCGTTGGTAGTCGAGCGGGCAGAAGAAGGGCGTGCGTATCCAGTACAACATCTAGTTTACTTAATCAACGAAGTCCTTGGTCCCTCGAAGATAAGGTATCCTCAAGTTCAGAAGCTATTATACATAGTACTTCTAACTGCTCGTAAGCTCTTACACGGGATTCCCAATAGGAGATATACTCCACAATAAGGAAGTTGTTGGAAGAACAGCAAAATGGGCATGTGAACTCGGAGCTCATGATATAGAATTCCAACCTCGTACTGCAATAAAGACTCAAGCACTGGTTGATTTTGTATCAAAATGGACTGAGCACCAGGTCCTAGAAAACCCAGAAGCTGCTAAAGTCTGGAAAATGTACTTTGACGGCTCACTAAGATTGCAGGGAGCAGGAGAAGGGATCCTTTTCATTGCCCCTAGAGGTGACCAACTCAAGTACGTGATTCAGCTCCTATTTCCAGTGTCCAACAATGCTGCAGAGTACGAGGCCCTGGTTCACGGGCTGAACATCACCATTTCACTAGACATCAAAAGGTTAACGGTATACGGTGACTCACCGGTAGTCATTAGCCAGGTAAACAAGGACTAGGACTACTCAACCAACTCAATGAATAGATACTGTGCTGCGGTGCGAAAGCTGGAAGATAAATTTGAAGGTTTAGAATTTCACCACGTGAAAAGGGATCGCAATGCAGTGATAGACACATTACCAAAATTGGGATCCAGTCAGGCCCAGGTTCCACCTAGGATTTTCGTCTAAGAGGTACAACAACCGAGCATCACCACAGAGCAGGCTGAGGAGTGCAACGCTTTAGACCAAGCAGAAGCAGATCCCAACAACTGGAGGGAACCAATTATCAAGTACATAAAAAGCGAGGAAGAACCAGATGACAAGGCCACGGATGAACGCATCACAAGATAGTCGACCCACTATACCATTATAGGGGGTCTATTGTACAGGAGAGGTGCAGGAGGAGTCCTCATGAAGTGTGTTCACTTGGCTACCGGAAGGCAGCTGCTGGATGAAATCCATGTGGGGAAATGTGGCGTGCATGCAACATCAAGGACATTAGTAGGGTAAGCTTTCAGGTCCAGGTTCTACTGACCAACAACAAAGAATGATGCAGCAGAGTTGGTTTAGAAGTGCGAAGCATGCCAATTCCTATCAAAGCAGCAACACTTACCTGCCCAACATTTGCAAACTATTCCTGTAACCTGGCCTTTCGCGTCCTAGGGTCTAGACATGATTGGGCCATTCAAAAAAGCTCAAGGGGGGGGGGGGGTATACTCACATACTCGTCGCCATTGACAAGTTCACAAAATGGATAGAGTACAAGCCCATCGCCTCTTTGATCTCAGCAAAAGCGGTGGATTCATTCACAAAAATGTTCAGGTTTGGGATACCTAACATCATTATCACAGACCTGGGATCTAACTTCACTAGCTTAGAGTTCTTTGATTTCTGCGAGCAGAGGAGCATCTAGCTCAAGTATGCATCAGCGGCACACCCAAGAGCTAATGGGCAGGTGGAAAGAGCCAACAGGATGATAGTTGATGCACTCAGGAAATAGGTGTTCGACAAGAGCGAAAAGCTTCTAGGAAAATGGATCAGAGAACATATGTGGTCTAGAGCCTGCGAACCCAGCAAAGCCGGGCCTTGCATGGAAACACCCCATTATTCATGGTATATGGATCGGAGGCAGTATTACCAAAGGATTTAATCTTTGGAGCTCCTAGGCTAACATTTAAAAGCATAGCTAAGGTAGAAGCAACCAGGCTGGAAGATGTTGATATATTAGAGGAAGAACATCTAAACGTTGTCATTCAATCGGCCAGATACCAGCAAACCCTGAGGCGCTACCACGACAAAGCAGTGCGGCATCGATCCTTCGTAGTAGGAGACCTAGTCCTCCGCCAAGTGCTGACAGGAGACGGATGACACAAACTGCCACCTCCATGGGAAGGACCATTCATCGTTGCAGAGGTTACCTGGCGAGGATCCTATCGACTTACCCAAATGGACGGAACCAAAGTGGGGAATTCGTGGAATATTGAAAACCTCAGGAAATTCTATCCATAGCAGTACCTCGAAACTATGGTGGGCCAGTTGTACTTTGTAAGCAAAAGGTTTTATTATCAATAAATCTTTTGTGTTCTACCGCATACAAACTCTCAATAAACAAGCGGCTTAAGTCAGAAACAACTTAAAACCGACGCAACATACCTGCACACTTACATGCTTAGGATGATTACTATACCCAATCCACAGAGCATTCGGCTTAAGTCGGAAACGCCTTAAGTCGGTGCGACATGCTCACACTTACATGACTTAGGGTGATTACTATACCCTACTAACAGAGCAATCGGCTTAAGTCGGAGACGTCTTAAGTCGGCGTGACATGCTCACGCTTATATGACTTAGGGTGATTATTATACCCTACTAATGGAGCAATCAGCTTAAGTCAGAGATGTCTTAAGTCGGTGCGACATGCTCACGCTTACATGACTTAGGGTGATTACTATACCCTAATAACGGAGCAATCGGCTTAAGTCGGAGATGTCTTAAGTCGGTGCGACATGCTCACTCTTACATGACTTAGGGTGGTTACTATACCCTACTAACGGAGCAATCGGCTTAAGTCGGAGATGTCTTAAGTCAGTGTGACATGCTCACATTTACATGACTTAGGGTGATTACTATACCCTAATAACGGAGCAATTGGCTTAAGTCGGAGACGTCTTAAGTCGGTGTGACATGCTCATGCTTACATGACTTAGGGTGGTTACTATACCCTACTAACGGAGCAATCGGCTTTAGTCGGAGACGTCTTAAGTAGGTGCGACATGCTTACACTTACCTGACTTAGGGTGATTACTATACTCTACTAACGGAGCAATCGGCTTAAGTCGAAAACGCCTTAAGTCGGTACGACATGCTCACGCTTGTATAGCTTAGGGTGATTACTATACCCTACTAACGAAACAATCAGCTTAAGTCGAAAACACCTTATGTCAATGTGGCATGCTCACACTCACATACTCAAGGGTGATCACATCACCCTACTAACAGAATAGTCGGCTTAAGCCAGCATAGCATGATCACGCATACATGAACTCTATGATGCACCATCTCGACAAGAAATACCAACTCAATAAAAAGTGTTCTCTGTCCAAATGAATCAAAATTTGTCTTCATTACACAATTACTGTGCAGGAGCATTCTTGTAGGAGACCTTGCCAGCAGGATCACCAGAGTAAGAAGGTTTACTCACACCAGCGGACGCAACAAGAACGTCAGCAACAATGTCCTCAGGCACCACAACACCAGGTCTTTTCATCAGGATTTCCCAGCACGAATAGCTTTGTCCATCACTTTATCACACATTGCTTTCATGATACCATGGTCATCCTCTAAGACCTTAATGTCACGACGAGCAATTTCCAACTCCTGTAAAACAAAGTCATCGCATCTCCTCCTACAAGCAAGAGGGGTACTAAGCATCGAAGCAAAGGCACGAAACAAAGGCATCAGGAATAGTTAGAAAAATCTACCTCATGGGATCTCTTCTCTGAACCAAGCTGAGCGTTCAAGGAAGAGTTTAGGGTTTGGGCACCATCCAAGAACGCAAAAACCTGGTTCAAGTCGGCTTGACTCTGAGCATACCTCTCCTCAGCATCAGAGCACCGCCGAGTCAGGGCTAGAAAGGCAAAAAGGAAAGAGCATAGAGGTTAAAACGAGGGAAGCTACGAGCAGCGAAGAAAGCTATCAACCCACTAACCGGTGTTCGAGGTTTTTAGATCGTCTATTTGCTTCTGGAGCAGGAGAGGATTCCACTGCAGCAAGCAAAAAACTTGTTCGGGAATAGGGTCACCGCAAGACCTCAACTGAGCTGACACAGAGCTCAGAACATTCTGCAAATACAAGAATTAGCAAGGGAATCTATTTGTCAACACAAGGAAAGCAGGGCAAAAGTTAGCTCACCTGGAGGTTAGAAAGGAACAAAGGAAATCCCAAAGCCGGAGGCATCGACGTGCTATCGAACAGCGAGGTACTAGCAGAAACAATATTGGGAGCAGACTCGAGCCCCAAAGGAGGATTAGAGCTCGCGCCCAAGGCAGCACTCAGTGAAACCTCAGCTCCGACAACATTGAGCGAATTCCCAGCGCCCGGGTCACTGACCTCTAAAGTGATTGGACCAACAAGAGCAGTAGGAAGACTCATTAACACTGGCTCCTCAGACTGAACTGGTGGTGATCCGACGTGAACATCCACAGAAGCAGTCGAGGAAAAGTCAAGCTCGGCACCCTCGAGGGCTAGGTCATCCTCGGCAGCATCCTCGGGGGCTGTGTTATCCTTAGTGGCACCCTTGGGAGCTGAAGCACCCTTAATCGTACCCACAAGAGCTGGGTAACCCTGGCATGCAACATCAGGAGCCAAGGTGTTCCCATCAACTAGGCCACCCTCAAAGGTCGAAGAAGCATGGGAAATTGTCTGGGTTATTTCTTGCCCAATTGGATTACTAGCTGAAGGGGTGTCATCCGGGACCTCTGTACGGATGACAGCACCCTTAGTTTCAGGAAGCTCCGATAAAAGATCTTCATGGATAATGTGACGGAACCTCCCAAGGTATTAGTCCCACCTAAAGTGTCCTTGTCCTAAGCACCTTGGACAACCCTGTAGATGCACATAATCACTCGACAAGTTCGGTAATTGTATCCTCATCATTTCGCCCAAGAGCGCTTCACCTATCACGCAGATATTACATCACATCGGAGGATAGAATAAGCGAAAGCAGATTACAATAACTTAATTTACATTCATAAAATATAGAGAAAGATTATTATTATTACAATACCATGGTATCACAAGTGCATAAAGTATTATTATTATAGACCTAGGAGGCAAAACACCCTCCCGCACACAAATTTATTGTTTTAAAAGTGGGAGGCCAACATCCTCCCGCGACCACTTCACTGTTGGGACTCTTCCTTGGGTACCACATTTGAATAGAAACAACAAAAGTCTGTTGTTTCCTCACCTACAACAACATGGGTTCGAAAACCCTGAGTACGGAGTGTACTTTCTAACCCGACAAAGAAAAGACTCTAAAGGATATGCTAGCTTGAGGGAGTCCTAGTAAGGCTATTCAAGAATCAAAGACTCTATTTGCAGAAATGCTAACTAATAGTGGATCCTTAAAAATCTAGTTTTATTGCCAAATTAAGTCATTACCTGTAGCTAGAGTTCTCTCTACCCTAGCACTTGGCCTACACTAGTCGTCTTTTATCAACCCTTTAGTTCACTGGAATGCTACGTGTAAGTCAGTGACCAAGTCTTCATGTCCGAGAAGTAACGGCGATCCGAATCGATTAATACCCAGCTGGGGATTTCCAACCACATGACATATGTAGCACTTAACCCTTGCATATGTCAACTCACCACCGGGGTTCTCAAGACCAGACCGGGTTCACGCCAACCGAGAGTACAGATACACCACTGTCCAGCCTCTTGCCATGGAGGGTACACGCTACTCTCACCATCTCTCCACTCCCATTGCATGTTGGCCTTTCTGGTATTGGTCTGCCCGAGGCAAAGCTTACCCATGACGAGGCATGTGGCTAGTTAAAAGGTCCTCGATCATCAAGACTACATCGGTACGGTCCTTAATCAACTCAGATGGAGACACTACACCAATACTTCCTTCTCGTGCAAGTCACTCGCCCAGTCTCGTCTTTATCATTTTCAAACCCAAAATTTGGTACCCGACAGAGGCACATCTTGCCCGATGTTGAACCCATCACGGCCATGATGGATCCACCATCAAGTTTTATTTTTGAAAACATCCCATTCCATCTGAAGCATCATCTTTTGTTAAAACCAAAACACTTTTGTTTTCTAAAGCAAGACTAAGCATCAGAAAACCTTTTAACAAAACAGGTAATCAAGGAAGGGTAAACAGTTCCAAGGAAGGAAATGCAACAATTGGTTCAGCACCCAACTCCTATCACCTAATGCATCATTCAAGTGATAAAGAGTTTAAAATCACAAGGAAAAGGTAAATGCATCGGGGCTTGCCTTGTGTTGTAGGGGATTCAGGATCTGTTCCACAAATATCAAAATAAAAACAATTCCCGGTAGGTGGAGTCTCAGTTGGTGGTGCAGTCTCTCCTTCTTCAACACTTACTTCTTCTTCATTTTCTATACATAACCATATATGAACATGAATGCTCATGTGATGCTATGAATATGCAGTTATAATAGAGATACATCAAGTTGTATCTTGAATACAACTTTCCTTTACGGTACACCTAAGTTACTAGGGTCTTCTAGGTTAACACCCTAGTAGGGTTAGGCAAATTTTATCCTAAAAACTAGGGTTTTGGGGTTTTGGGATCAAACAATGTCCAAAACATGTCAAACTTCATCCAAGGACTCTAATTATCATATTAAGCTTACCCAAAAAGTTTTATGATTTTTGGAGCTATCCAGTAATTTCTAAAATTCCAGAAGTCTAGGTTTAGGCCTTTTTAAATACTAAATAATTCATGGTTGGGGCTAAAAATCTTTAAACTATTTTTATTAAATACTAGAGGAATTTAGGAGTCTAGTAAAATTAGTCTCATATTTTTATCATTTTCTAGAATTTCTTATAATTTTCCAAGTCTAGCAGTAAAAAGAAAAGGAAAAAGGAGGAACATTGATAGGCTAAAACCTGCCTGAGTCGGCCCATGAACGGGGAAACGCGCGCGCGCCCGCGATGTCGTCTTTGCACAGAGGACCCTGGCTGTTTGAATAACTGGTTAAAATCCTTTTCACTATATACTTGTGTCTCTGATATTTGCAGTTAGACCCTCAGAGTTCTATTTCTTCGCAACGACAAGTCCCCGATGGTGATTGCCTGTGACATTCCTTCTGGCGAACATGTACCGGCCAAGACACTCAATGACCAACGCCCTAGCTTAGCCGACACCTAATTCCACCCTTAGCGACACTAATTCCTCAACTAATTGCACTATTCCGGGCCGAAATATCTCTGCCCATGACGACGACGAAAATCAGAGACAATCTGAGGTGTTCATGACGATTTGGTGTGGTCTAGCTTAATCGAATGGGTATATGAGCAACAGAGGGCTTGAGGGAGGCTAGAACACCAATCAAAGAAGCTTGAACTGACCTGCAGAGGGCTGGCCACGGCGAAGTGTTCACGGTGGCGCGGAAAATGTATTTGGGGGAAATACGAAATTGGGAGGCTCTGGTGGATGATCAGAGGCAAGGGCTGGTGCATTGGATGCGTAATTACCTAGCAGAACTCACTGGGCATCAATTTATAGAGTCCTATGGCGGTGGCGTCTAATTTTGAGAAGGCGCTGGCGGCCGGAGAGAGGGGAAATGCACTGGCGCGAGTGATCATGGCTTTCACCGTGGCAAAGCCTCTGGCGATGGATGGACTTACTACTATAGTTCACTGCAACGTGTTAACGCTCCTAGGCACATGGCGCACGGTCGGTAAGCGGCCAATGCTGGCGAGGATCATCTCGGCCGGCCGTAGGCCAAGTAGGTACGGTGAACCCACCAGTGACCGGTCCGAGCCTATCCGACGCCAAGATCTTTACTCCGCTGCAACTATCTCCTCACCAGAGAGCACGAATCGTAGCACCGGCACGGATCACGGCGCGAGGGTCACCAGCGGCGAGGGGCAATGAATCTAAAGATCTTTTTTAGTTACTGTACCATGGTAATCTTCATCAGAAGTTCTGACAGAGTAAATCAAGACGCTTAGTTCTCCAATTTTTGTGTGGTGACATGTTAATCTATCCATAACAAAGTTGTTGCCCTATAATCCCACTTTAATTTGGTTATAGTAACCATACCCAATCAATCACTGGATCCTACTCGAATTCACTCTCAAAGTTCCTCTAGCTTCATTGGTGATCACAATTCAGTCCAAGGGTTGACTGACAGACCAACTTCAAGCCTAATTATCTCCTATTTTTGTACAACACCAATGCTTAATCACTTAAGCAAAGTTATACTCCTAACATAGCTCTATAAGTTTAATGCATTGACTTAGGGCAAATTCCTTATGAATTTAGAGATATAGAGCTCCAAAAATGACTCAACTTCACTGATTTTCAGACTTAGTCACCTAGTGCTCATGTGACCATTTTACAAATAAGTCCAAATTTTAGACTTGAAAATTCTCCAATGTGAAAGTTGGTTTGTGGTGTTCTTTCACTTTGATATTTGCACTTTGGTCCAAAAGTGCATAAAATTTACATTTACCCCCCTAGGGTTCCAATTATGGTTTTCTAGGGTTTGTTTTTAGGGTTTGGGCACATTAGTGTTTTTGTGCCACTAAAGTTCATCAAATTGGATATCTTGTGAATATTTCCCCTGGCTTTTGAGATTTTACTCATTTTAGGCTACTATTACCTGTCACACCCGGTTTTAGAAGGCAAACCGAATGCGAACCATGTACATGCCAGGATCAGCAATTCACGTACACATCAGTTACATAACTGGACATCATCACATAGTGCTCAATTAATAGTATAAAATAAGGTAATAGTTGATTACATCATGATGTCCGAGACATCCACATAGTCTTTAAAAATTATCAAAGTGCGAAAAAGAAACGTAGATACACACGGCCTTCACAGGCAGTCGACTGGGGGTTTGTCGCTAACCCACGCCTAGAACTCATCGTACTCTTGGAACTCCTAGGAGTCCTCCTCCATGACTTCTTCTTCACCTGACTAGTGGTTGCAACGCGGACAACCTAGGGGGGTTTGGTGTGTAAAGCAAGGGTTAGTACACATCAACATACTCAGCAATATGTCCCATTTGGCTGTAGTGGACTAGCTTTATGTGGGGTTAAGTCAAGCAGTTGCTTTTAGTTGGTCAGGTTATTATTACTAGTAAAAAGCCAGGTTTTAGCATTAACCCAAAGTACCCTTTCCAAACGAAAAGAATATCACTTACCATTACCATAAACATAATCATAACCATCATCCTTGTCACCACCTGTAAACCAAACATATTTGATCAAAGTATCTCTAATCAATGGAGCTCCCTTGGCCGCTCATAACCGCGAGCACGGCTGATATATCAGTTTCATAATACTCTGCAGAGGTTGCGCACTTTACCCACAAGCCGTGATTCCCTCTTGCCTTGGGCCGTTCAAACCCTTAAACACTACCAAGGTGAATAGGCAGGGTTTCACTATGTAGCCTTTACAAAGATTCCCTGAGGCTGTAGCCGCCCGTTAGGTTTCCTAAATGTACTGCACTCCTCCCCAAGGGGCAAACCACCCTTGGCAGAGCGAGCCGCATACACCGAGCCCCGTTGACGGCACGACGGTGAAGCGAACTACACCTCAGTTTATCTAATTATTCAGCTAAGGGCGTCCCATTCCACCCTCATGGTTGCATTGTTTTCCCGGGCGGGTATACAGCGAACCAGTCCTTAGAAAGAGGCACTCGAGAAACAGCTCGAGTACCCTAAATGTCACAGTACCATCATCATAATCAAATGGGAAAACAGCGTATCATAGATAATCTCATCATGTTCATTGATTAATGTGAAGTGCTAGCATATAGCTAAACCAGAATAACCCAACCAAAATAGGTAAACAAGGACATGATAAACAAACGCTAGTCAATCCTTAGGTATAATTGTGTAAATGCGGGGAGTGAATTATAAGAATGAGTAGGACATAGATGGGTCAAGGGACACTTGCCTTCACCAACCAGCTGCTGCTCAGGGTCTTCACCTGCAACTCCTTCGGACTCCACCAACTGACCGTTATCTAAACGAGTTCAAACATACATTCCACAAATTTAATACAAAAGAACAGTACACCATACAATAGAATGTAATAAATAAACAGATGCTCGACGCAGGGCTCACAACTACGACTAAGCGAGAAAGAGGGAAGTATGGTCGAGACTATGGTCGAAGAGCAATTACGTTACGCAATTATAAATCAAAGTACTCGTCTAAACAGAATAATATTAATTTGGCCATCGTTTTATGCATAGGATAAAGTCATGTTCCGTATTTAATCATTATAAACAGATCAAAGTAAATTTAAAAGGATTGTCACGCGGCGAAACGCGCGACTCAACCCTTAGACTAAATTAAGAATAAAATGACTCGTCGCGTGATGTAGTGCGTCACGAGACACTTGAATTAATTATGAAAATAACGTCAAGCGTCGCGCGACGAAGGGCACGACGGCATACGTCATCCAAACTGAATTTAAAACGAAACGTCGTGTGACTGGACGTGCGACGCAACACATTAAATAATTTGAAATTAAAATGGATCGTCACGCGACGAAGCGCACGACGTAGCACATGAATAAAGGCGAATTTAAAATGAATCGTTGCGCGGCGAAGCTCACGACGCAGTACATCAACTAAACCAAATTTAAAATTTAATAAACCAAAAGTTAAACATCGCACAACTACGGTCACGTGCGTGGGAATGCGCTGCTCGCGTCGGGGCACGCGAGCCACGCCGGAGGGAGGGCACGGCTGCCGGGGCGCGAACCGCCGGGGCCGTGGGGCCGGGCGAGGGCGCGGGGGCTGCGGGACGGGGTCGCCGCTGGGGCGCAAGGGTGCAGGACGATGCCACGGGGCGCGATGGCGCAGGGGCCGCGGGGGCGTGGGGCCGCCGTGGCACGAGGGCTGCTGGGGCGCGGGGCCGCCGGGCACGAGGCCACCAGGGGCGCGCAGGGGGCGCGTAGGGGGAAGAAGGAAGGGGAGGGGGAGGGAGAGAGAGAGAGGGAGAGGGAGAGGGGAGGAGAGCTCACCTCGGGGTCCAAATCTGGCGATCACCGTTTCCAAAACCTAGGGCACAACGGGGAAGAGAGAGAGGTGGAGGAGAGGTAGTTGCTGCGTGGGAAAATTGAATGAGGGGAAAGGGAGAGAAGGGAGGGGGGCGCACGCATGGGGAGGGGCAGGGCACTAGGGGCGCGCGAGCCAGGGCTGGGCTAGACCTGGTTGGGCTCCACTGTGGGACAAAAACCCACGACACGCACAACCATAGATCGGAATCCAATCACGAAACGAAATCTGAAACGAGACTAAGCAAACACGCGATTAAACACGACATTAGATAAGAAATATGATTTAGCATGATGCAACACTCATGTCAACTTAGGTTTTTGTTCACAGGCAATACAGACACCATTTGCTATATTGCTTTGAAATTGGGAAGGAGCGAAACGAAAGAGAAAAGGGAGTAACGCCTGAATTTGGTGAGTAAAAAAGAAGAAAAAAATTCTACCCCCAAATTCAGGGCGTTACAAACCTATCCCCCTTAAAAGAATCTCACCCTCGAGATTCAAGGATGGCCAGCAAAGAATTCAGGATACTTGGCCATCAGATCATCTTCACGGTCCTAGGTTGCTTCTTCCTCAGAGTGGTGATCCCATCTGACTTTGCACATTCTGATAGTTTTCCTCCGGGTGACTCTGTCTGCAGTCCCGAGAATCTGCACTGGCTTCTCTATGTAGGTCAAGTCCTCCTAGACTTCTAGACCTTCCACTGGCAACTGCTCTTCTAGCACACGCAGACAATTCTTGAACTGAGACACATGAAAGACATCATGCACCGCTGACAAACATTCTGGCAGACTAAGCTAATAGGCCACTTATCCATGCTTTGCGAGAATCTGATACGCGCTAGCTTGCCTCTGACTCCGAATCTTCTGACTCCTCTGATAGGTGATACTTTCAAGTAGACAAAATCTTTGACTTCAAAACTCAGTTCTCTCCTTCTTGTGTCTGCATAACTTTGTTGCCTTGATTGTGCTACCTTTAGATTCTCTCGAACCATCTTGATGTTCTCTTCAGCTTCGAGTAAAATGTCTGGCCCAAACACTTGCTTTTATCCAGGCTGATCCCATTGCAATGGAGTTCTACAACTCCTTCCATAAAGCGCCTGAAATGGTGACATCTTCAAGTTGGCCTGGTAACTGTTGTTATAGGAGAATTCTGCATAAGGTAATCTCTTGTCCCATCTGGACTGATTTTGCAACGCACAGGCTCTCAACATATCTTCGAGGATTTGATTAGTTCTTTCAGTCTGACCGTCTGTCTGTGGATGATAAGCTGAACTGAAATTTAGATGTGTACCCAAGGCTTCATGCAACTGATGCCAGAAATGAGAGGTGAACTGTGTTCCTCTGTCTGACACTATCTTCTTCGGCACACCATGAAGACAAACGATCCGGGACATGTACAACTCTGCCAATACTGCACTGTTGTAGCTAGTCTTGACAGGTATGAAGTGGGCTGACTTGGTTAAGCAGTCCACCACTACCCAAATGGAATCGAGCCGGCTCGAGTGCGAGGCAATCCGAATATGAAGTCCATCCTGACTTCATCCCATTTCCACTGAGGAATTCGCAACGGCTGAAACAACCCAGCTGGCCTTTGATGTTCTGCCTTGATCCTTTGACAACTATCACATATGGCCACATGCTCAGCGATCTCCCTTTTCATTCCGTACCACCAGAATTTCTTCTTCAGATCCTGATACATCTTCTCACTTCCAGGGTGTATAGAATAAGCTGATTCATGAGATTCCTTGAGGATCAACTCCCGAATGGACTGGACATTGGGAAGGCACAAGCGGTCCTTGAACCATACCACACATTCTGCATCTTCCCGAAAGTCTTTGCCTCTTCCTTCTAGAATCAGTTGTCGGATCTCATTGATCTTCTCATCATTCTTCTGTGCTTCCTTGATTTCCCGCTCTAAGGTGGGCTCTAACTCAACTGTTACTCCTCTCATGCTATTCAGAAATCCGAGGCTCAACCTATCAAACTCTTTGGCCAACTCCTAAGGCATCGGATAAGCGACCATCATATTGACTTGACTTTTCCTGCTCAAAGCATCTGCTACCACGTTCGCTTTGCCTAGGTGGTAATGAATTTCCAATTCATAGTCTTTGATCGGCTCTAACCATCTTCTTTGCCTCATATTCAGCTCTGACTGAGTGAATATGTACTTTAGACTCTTGTGGTTTGTGTAGACATCACACTTCTTCCCATACAGATAGTGCCTCCATGTCTTCAGTGCATGAACCACTGCTGCCAACTCTAGGTCATGGATTAGATAATTCTTCTCATGAACCTTCAGCTATCGAGACGAGTAAGCCACCACTCTTCCCTCTTGCATCAACACACATCCCAAGCCAGTGTAACAAGCGTCGCAATACACCGAGAAGGGCTTGTGCACATCAGGCAAGACTAAGAAAGGCGCTGTAGTTAACTTCTCTTTCAGCGCTTCAAAGGCTTCTTGGCACTTCTGAGTCCACTTGAACTCCACTTTGTTGGCTAGCAAAGCTGTCATCAGTTTTGCAATCTTCAAAAACCCTTCAATAAATCACCGATAATATCCGGCCATTCCAATGAAGCTCGTGATTCATCGGGCATCTATTGGCGCTTTCTAGTTCAGAATATTTGCCACTTTCTTCGGATCCACAACCAATCCATCTTTGTTGATTATGTGACCCAAGAATAGGACTTCATCAATCCAGAACTCACACTTGCTCAACTTTGCATACAGCTGGTGCTCTCGCAATCTCTACAATACCATCTTCAAATGATCCACATGCTCCTCCTCACTTTGAGAATATATAAGAATATCATCAATGAATACCACCACAAACTTATCAAGATAATCCATGAATACACTGTTCATCAGATTCATGAAGAAGGCTGGTGCATTTGTTAGACCAAAAGACATAACAGTGAACTCATACAACCCATACTTGGTAATGAATGTCGTCTTCGGGATGTCTGAAGGTTGAATCCTGAGCTGGTGATAACCTGACCTCAGCTCTATCTTTGAGAACACGCTGGCTCCTCTCAGCTGGTCGAACAGATCTTCTATTCTAGGCAAGGGGTACTTGTTCTTGATTATGACCTCATTCAGAGCTCGATAATCGATACACATCCTCCTAGTGCCATCTTTCTTCTCCACGAACAGGACAGGGGCAGCCCAAGGCGAGGTGCTTGGCCTTATGTAAACTTTCTCTGACAGCTCATCGATCTGCTTCTTGAGTTCAACCAACTCTAGTCCAGATACCCTGTAAGCTCTTTTAGAAATGGGGGCGGTGCCAGGAAGAAGCTCTATGGCAAACTCAACTTTCCGCTCAGGTGGCATACCTGGTAAATCCTTCGGGAACACATCCGGAAACTCTGACACAACATTGATAGTCTCGAGTGGATCTTCCTCCTTGCTATCAATAGCCATATGATGACAACCTCCTTTCCTTGGCTCAGGTGAGACTAACTCAGCTACCACTTCTTCTCCTAGTGGGGACACCAACTTAATTATCCTTTTATCACAACTGATAATTGCTTGGTACTTATCTAGCCAATTCATCCCTAGGATGACATCTATTCCCTAAGTACCCAATACTATGAGATTAGCGGGAAATGTTATCCCCCTTATTTCCACACTTACATTCAAGCAAATGCTATCGGCTCGAATTCTACCACCGGCTGAGTCAATTTGAATGGGTGTTGACATGGTAGTGATTGGAAGATTATGTGCTTCTACCCATGATGCAGTAATAAATGAATGCGTTGCTCCAGTATCAAATAACACTTCTGCAATATGAGAGTCGATTGGAAACATACCTACTATCATGCTGGGTGTTTCCTGAACTACTTTAGCTTCCAAGTGGTTTAGTCTCCCATGGTTGTAGCGTGTCTGGACGCGGTTGCCTGCTCCTGGCTGAGACACATTCTGCTTTGCTGAGCCACTAGGGCCTGACTGCTGCTGCGCTGCCTTCTTCGGACATTGCATCACCCAATGGCCTTGCTCTCCACAATGGAAACATGCTCTGCTTCCACCTTGAACTGGTGCTGCTTGACTGCTCTGGTTGGCTGCTAGGGCGAGGAGGCAAGGTGCCTGCTGATTCTGCCTCTGGAACTGACCTCCTCCTGACTGATTGTTTTGGCGATTCTGCTGCTGGTGCTGAGGGTACTGCCTCTGAAACTGCTACTGAGGCAGACGCTGATTCTGCTTGAACTACTGAGGTGTGTTGCCTGAGAAATGGAGGCGATTGCTGCTTCCAGGCTAAGGTCCACCAATCTTGCGCTTGCGATCCTCCATCTCCATGAGCTTCCTCTCTGTCATGATCGCTCAGTCGATCAGGTGCTAGAATGTGGAGAAGGTATGATTCATTAGCTGATAGTGCAGGTGATCGACTAAGCCACTCAAGAAATGGTACTGTCTCTTGGCATCTGTGTTGACATCTTTAGGAGCATAGCAGGACGGCTGCAGAAACCTGTCTCGGTACTTACTGACAGACATAGGCCCTTGCTTAAGCGCCAGGAACTCCTCCTTCTTCACTGTCATCAGACCTGCTGGAACATGATACTGACGGAAATTGTCTCTGAATTCCTCCCCAGTGATAGTGTCGGGGTTAGCGTGGGTGGCGAGATAGGACTCCCACCAAGACTGAGCTGCTCCTCTCAACAGACAGGGACCATACAGAACTTTCTCCCAGTCGTTGCACTGAGCGGTGTGCAACTCCGCTCCACGGTACGCAGCCAATCTTCAGCATCCATGGGGTCAACAGAGTGAGCGAACACTGGGGGATGACCTCTCATGAATTCAGCATGCTTGTCTCTGGGCATCTGAGGCTGAGGTGGGGGCTGATGCTGCTGCTGCATAGCGGCCAGAGTATGACCAATGGCTTGAACTGCCTGAGTCTTCATCAAGAACATCTGCTCTATCATCATCAGGGGTGGTGGGGGCAACTGCTGCTGAGGTGCCTCATCCTGCGGTGCTGTCTGCTCCTGCTGAGCATGCCTTCCTCCTCTGCGCCTGTTGTCTGTCATCTGCAGAATGCAATCACACATCAGAACTGATCTTGCAACCTTGCAGCATAAGAAAAGAGTATAGAATCCTTCCACAACACTGAACAGATAAGCATCTTCACTGACTCCCAACATAGGCCAACACAGCTTCTCAGATAAAAAGGAAAGTAGAGTGAGAGGGCTTCCCAACTAGATAACTAATTTTATTAACATTAACAGGTAAACCAAAGTGCAGGGGGTACCCACACTCTAGCGATAGTCATTACAAAGATCCAAATCCGTCCACACTCTGGCGATAGTCATTACAAAGATCCAAATCTGTCATAGTTCATCATGACAAACATTAAAACACAGGATAAGCAAACTACCCTGTCTAACTAAGACTAACTAAGAGTAAGACTAATGCTAAGACTATAACTTCTATTTTTAAGCATTAATTACAAGATCCGACGCTGACAATCTATGGCTCTAAATTTATCCTGGTCCTGCAGTCGGGGTTACCATAAGCATGGTGTCCACGCTGAGGTGAGCGGTACTGGTGCTAAGTCCCGACGGGGGCAGGAGAACCATCCACTAGGTGACAATGCTCCGCGCGCTCAGCCCGCAACTGGGCGATCTCAGCACGAGCCCTACTCAGCTCATCTAAAGCATGGTCTAGTTCCATGTTTAGCACGACGGCTAGATTGATTGTGCTGCTCAACCTAGGATTGTCCTCACCAACAGGTGAGACAACCATGCCTCCTGTGCTGCCAGATGGACAGCGGGGGTGATACCTCAGGTTAAGACCACCGGCCACCCCACCGAACACTGAGCAGTAGTGCGAAAGCGCACGCGGTGCGGCATCATGCATGGCCGCCTCAGATGAGTCCTGCTCAGAAATAGAATAATGTTCTGAGCAGACCTCCGCACCACAGAGACTGTTCTCCAGACGACGCACCAAGCAAGTCGCCTCCCAGCAGTCTGGGTAAACCCCGCGACTGTGCTGGAAGACAACACATCGATACTCGATAGACCAGGTACGCCGGTCAAGTGCCTAGCATAGCAAGGTGTCGAGCGCATCGTGGAAGTGACACCCGCGAGCAGTGTCACGAGTGATGGGCCGAGCAACCAATCCCTCTAGCTCATGTTCCTTTGAAAGGTCGATGCTGTGGCTCAAGCTACTGTCGTCATCTCCGTCATTTGGGTCTCCTCCAGCAGCTACTCCAGCGGCTAGGGCGCTCAGTGGTGGTGCAGGGGGTGCCTCCAGCAGGGGCACAGGAGAGCAGCTCCTCACAGACTCTATCTCCTGCTGAAGCGAGGAAGAAGAGCCATGCTGCTCCAACTCCTGTCGCCGATGCTCCTGCTCCTCGTGCAGGCGGTGGTGTAGCCTCTCCAATTGGCTAGACTGACCAGCCACCGGACGGCGAAGCAGACGCTCCGCGAGACGAGAAGGCAAGAAAGGAATGACTGACTTCCGTGCAGTGTGTCTAAGACGAGCCATCTACAAAAGACACCGTAAGCATAAGAGTGAGAACAGAGCTAATATGACCAGCAAGTAAACCATACAAAATTAGGAATTAGAATAAAACAAATTTTCTGCAAGGTATAATATATATAGTAGAACATAGGTTTGGTCGATATGACCAACTTTTGAAGGGATACCAATGTCAAGGTGATGATATGGGTCTATAATCCTTAGAGCGACCATTCTACTCTAGGTTAGTGGTCCTACAGTCAGCACGGCTCTGATACCACCTATATCACACCCGGTTTTAGAAGGCAAACCGAATGCGAACCATGTACGTGCCAGGATCAGCAATTCACGTACACAGCAGTTACATAACTGGACATCATCACATAGTGCTCAATGAATAGTATAAAAAGAAGATAATAGTCGATTACATCATGATGTCCGAGACATCCATATAGTCTTTAACAATTATCAAAGTGCGGAAAAGAAATGTAGATACACATGGCCTTCACAGACAGCCGACTGGGGGTTTGCTGCTAACCCACGCCTAGAACTCATCGTACTCTTGGAACTCCTGGGAGTCCTCCACGACTTCTTCTTCACCTGAGGCAGTGGTTGCAACACAGAGAACCTAGGGGGGAGGGTTGGTGTGTAAAGCAAGGGTGAGTACACATCAACATACTCAGCAATATGTCCCGTTTGGCTGTAGTGGACTAGCTTTATGTGGGGTTAAGTCAAGTAGTTGCTTTTAGTTGGTCAGGTTATTATTACTAGTAGAAAGCCAGGTTTTAGCATTAACCCAAGTTATTAACCCAAAGTACCCTTTCCAAACGGAAAGAATAGCACTTACCATTACCATAAACATAATCATAACCATCATCCTCATCACCACCTGTAAACCAAACATCTCTGATCAAAGTATCTCTAATCAATGTAGCTCCCTTAGCCGCTCATAACCGCGAGCACGGCTGATATATCAGTTTCATAACACTCTACAGAGGTTGCACACTTTACCCACAAGTCATGATTCCCTCTTGCCTCGGGCCGATCAAACCCTTAAACAGTACCAAGGTGAATAGGCAGGGTTTCACTATGTAGCCTTTACAAAGATTACCTGAGGTTGTAGCTGCCTGTTAGGTTTCCTAAATGTACTGCACTCCTCCCCAAGGGGCAAACCACCCTTAGCAGAGCGAGCCGCAAACACCGAACCCCATTGACGGCATGACGGCGAAGCGAACTACACCTCAGTTCCTTTAATTATTCAGCTATGGGCATCCCATTCCACCCTCATGGTTGCACTGTTTTCCTTGACGGTCATTCAATGAACCAGTCCTTACGGAGAGGCACTCGAGAAACAGCTCGAGTCCCCTTAAATGTCATAGTACCATCATCTTAATCAAAAGAGAAAACAGCGTATCATAGATAATCTCATCATGTTCATTGATTAATGTGAAGCACTAGCATATAGCTAATCCAGAATAACCCAACCAAAATAGGTAAACAAGGACAAGATAAACAAAAGCTAGTCAATCCTTAGGTATAAATGTGTAAATGCAGGGAGTGAAGTATAAGAATGAGTACAACATAGATGGGTCAAGGGACACTTGCCTTCACCAACCAGCTGCTGCTCAGGGTCTTCACCTGCAACTCCTTTGGACTCCACCGACTGACTGTTATCTGAACGAGTTCAAACATACATTCCACAAATTTAATACAAAAGAACAGTACACCATACAATAGAATGTAATAAAAAAACAGACGCTCAACGCAGGGCTCACAACTACGACTAAGCGAGAAAGAGGGAATAACGGTCGAGACTACGGTCGAAGAGCGATTACGTTACGCAATTATAAATGAAAGTACTCGTCTAAACAGAATACTATTAATTTGGCCATCGCGTTATGCATAGGATAAAGTCATGTTCTGTATTTAATCATTATAAACAGATCAAAGTAAATTTAAAAGGATTGTCGCGCGGCGAAACGCACCACACAACCCTTAGACTGAATTAAGAATAAAATGACTCGTCGCTCGATAGAGTGTGTCACGAGACACTTGAATTAATTATGAAAATAGCGTCAAGCGTCGCGCGACGAAGTGCACGACGGCATACGTCATCCAAACTGAATTTAAAACAAAACATCGCACGACTAGACGCGCGATGCCACACATTAAATAATCTGAACGCGCGACTGGACGCACGACGCCACACATTAAATAGATCGTCACATGACGAAGCGCATGACGCAGCACATGAATAAAGGCGAATTTAAATAAATCATCGCACGGCGAAGCGCACGACGTAGTACATTGACTAAACCAAATTTAAAATTGAATAAACCAAAAGTAAAACATCGTGCAACTACGGTCACGCGCGCGGGAATGCGTGACACGCGCCGGGGCACGCGAGCCACGCCGGGGGAGGGCACGGCCGCCAGGGTGCGAGCCACCGGGGACGCGGGGCCGGGCAAGGGCACGGGGGCTGCGGGACGTGGCCACCGACGGGGCGTGACGGTGTGGGACGGGGCCGCCAAGGCGCGGGGCGCGAGGGCGCGGGGCCGCCAGGGCACGAGGGCCGCCGGGGGCACGGGGCCACCGGGAAGCGGGGGCGCGAGGCCCCCGGGCCGCCAAGGTGCGGGGCCGCCGGGGCGTGGGCACGCAGGGCCGCCGGGCGCAAGGCCACCAGGGGCACACAGGGGGCGCGCGCGAGGGGAAGAAGGAAGGGGAGGGGGAGGGAGAGAGAGAGGGAGAGGGAGAGGGGAGGGGAGCTCACCTCAGGGTCCAAATCCGGCGATCACCGTCTCCAAAACCTAGGGCACAACGGGGAAGAGAGAGGTGGAGGAGAGGAAGTTGCTGCGCGGGAAAAATTGAATGAGGGGAAAGGGAGAGAAGGGAGGGGGGCGCGCATGGGGAGGGGCAGGCGCCAGGGGAGTGCGGGCCAGGGCCGGGCCGAGCTGGGCCGAGCCGAGCCAGACCGGGTTGGGCCACACCGCGAGACAAAAACCCACGACACGCACAACCACAGATCGGAATCCAACAATGAAACAAAATCTGAAATGAGACTAAGCAAACACACGATTAAACACGACATCAGACAAAAGAAATATGATTCGGCATGATGCAACACTCATTTCAACTTAGGTTTTTGTTCACACACAATACGGACACCAGTCGCTATACTGCATTGAAATTGGGAATGTTGGGACTTGTTCTCAAATGCTATGAATTAAGAACAATGCAACACAAAAATGTTAAGTAAAAATGTCCTTCGTCCGCTGAAGCATTATCTCCCCAAGGATTTAATGAGCTTCAGACGAAGGTCAGGAGTAAGACATTACGAAGATTTCATCTTCATTATCATACTTGTAAAACAACAAACAATAAAAAATGAAACATAAAGTATAAAATGTACTCATACATTTTATTATATGAATATATGAATATATAAGTATTGAAACATGATATTTGAGATCATTTATACCTTCGCCTTGGCGGAGAGCAATAATTCGAGCGTAACATGCCAGTGATTACAAGATCGTGTGAACAGTGTCGAGGTACTGTTCACCTATTTATAGGTACAGGGTGCAACCTGCGAAAAATTACATTTATGTCCTTTACAATCAATTACAACAATGACACGAAACATCATGGGTCTTTAAGTCAATTCATCTTTAAGTCGGTTCGACCCTTTATCTTGGGATCTGTCTTCGTGCCGAAGCTTTATTGGTAGTAGCTTCAGTGCTTGCTTCTGAGAAAGCCTTTTGAAGGTAGGACTTTTTAGGATCTTCAGCTACGAAGCATACCCCCAACAGTAGCCCCTTCGCGGTGTCAGATCGTTTTTCGTAACGAGCTTGATCCGTGAAAAAGTCTTCTAGGCTTCGGGACGTCGAAGATCCAAAAAACACCTTCCCTGAGCTCGTTGGCGAGAAACGATTAAAATAATCGTCGCGCGCGCTCCATATTGCACCAATTGCGCGCGCCAGCGATTTACCTTGTCGAACCCTGTGGCCCACCGTTCAGTGAGTGCGGGTGACTGTTTGTTCGGTGCTGGAGACCTTGCCGATTCACCTTCTCACCTGTGGCACTATATAAACAGACGGGTAGGTGTGAAGTTACCATAGCAGTCATTGCTATTGCACTGTTTTGCTGCCAAATTTTCAGTCATAGCCGAAGCTTAATCATCATGCTCAGACGAAACCTCGCTTGTGATTCTGCTTCAGTAAAAGGGTAGGAGCTTCGGAAAAAACAAAAAAGTCAACACTAGAAATTTTGAGTAAGCCATAATCAAATGGCAGAGTTCGCTCTACTGCAAGGGTCGATCGTGAGGGAGATGAGACCGAAGCTGCTGAGAATGTTCCTATTTCGGAAGCAATGAAGCGCTCTGGGTTGGTAACACCGGAGGACATCCCGGCTGCTGAAGCAGAACAAACTGGTGCTGAAGAGACCGATTCTGAAGATGATTACAGCAGCTCAGTGCCGAGCAAACCCAGCCACCTGGATTTTGGAAAATCCACAGTCTCCAAAGGCGACCTTCGGAAGATGATGAAATTGGGCTATTTCAACGAAGATACGAAAGAGCTGATTTGCTTCGGTGGAGAAGAAACTACTCCGAAGCCAGAAAAAGATGAAATAGTAGTTTTTAAGAGTTTCTTTTCCCTTTAAATAAGATGATTGCCGATGTGCTAAACAAGTTTGGGATCCACTTTCATTAGCTAACTCCTAACGCTATCGTTAGGCTTAGTGTTTATATTTGGGCTCTCCGAAGCCAGGGAGTGGAACCATTTGCCGAAGGTTTCTGCCGGGTGCACGAGCTGCATTACCAAACCAAGGCCAGAAAGTATGGATTACATGAAAACTTTGGCTGTTACAATTTTGCTTACCGGAAGAGTACAAAATTTCCTGTGATCAGCTACCGAACCAAGTGGCCGGCAGGCTGGAAATCAGAATGGTTCTACGTCAAAGTTGACGATGATAGGGAGAAGCTGGTCCAGAGCCCGCTAGAGCTCATCTTCGGAGAAACCAGACCCCAATGTAATATGACACCAGAGGGTCCAACCCAAATTGCGCTGGCTGAATTCAGGATTATCGTAGAGCACATTGGCACTTGGGACTTAGTGCAGGAATTTTTGGCTTTCAGAATTTATTTCCAACTATGAAGGAGTGGGCCATGCCGAAGCTTGAAGGAAAGAAAAAGGAGGGGGAACTTATCCGACTGCCCTACCATTACAAGTTCAAGAGACATTTCAAAGTACCCTGCCAAGAATGGCTGGAAACAATCGAAGTAATGTGTAACAAAATTCTTGGAAATTATTCCAAAAAAGAAGATCAATTGATGACAGCGGCCTTCGGCACCCGCCCGAAACGAAGGTTAAACCGAGTGATGGACGCTATAGGCTTTGAATATCCTGACTATGAGCGACTGGATAAGGGTGCTGAAGGGCAAAAAAGAAAAAGAGTAGCTAGTGCTTTAAATAAGGACGAGGAAGATCAATCAAAGAAGAAGAAACAAGAATCTGAGGTGAAAGAGATTTCTTCAAAGAAAAGAAAGGCTTCGACTCCAAAGCAAAAATCAATTGATGAAAAAGAGAAGACTTCTGCAACATCTTCTGCTACTGAAATTGAGGAAATCCTAAAGGTAATGACTGAAACTTTGCCTGTCAAACTAAGTCCATTGGGGCAGCATCTGACGAAACTTTTTCATAAGGGAAAGGAGCCGACAAAAACAAAGGCACCTAGACCAAAGAGGCAAAGGATTGTTACTGTGACAGAAGTGATTGATGCAACACCACCAAGGGCTTCAGCTCCGAAAGTGCCGGCAATTGAAAGAAGGACAACTACTGAAGGTGTACCTCTAAAGGCTGCCGCGGAAGAGGCTAGAGCTGAAGATGCCAAATCTGAAGACATTAATTTAGAGAACATAGCTGCTGATATAGATAAAATGCTGCTAAACATGGCCGTGGAAGAAGCTGCTGTAGCCACCGAAGAGACCACGGCCGCAAAACCCGAAAAGGAAGAAATAACCGAAGAAACTTCGGAAGATAAAACCTTTGACTTCCGAAACTTAGTTGGCCAAGAGCTGACAGAAGCTAAAAAGGAGGAATTAAGAGAGTATGCTATATCTTGCGGGTACCGGCCGGGGGTGCTTCTCTTCGGTGGCATTGATGATGAAGGGTTAAGCTGTATACGAGATCAAACCGGTGCGAAGGTTATCAGTACTCTATCAAAGAGTATCGGTTTCCCGAAGCTTGAAGCAGATATCAGCCGCTACCGACGACAACACATTGTCGGCAGTTTGTTCTATTCCAATTTTAAGGTAAACATCTTGTGTCTAACTTTTGTTATTTGTAATAACAGAAATATTTTCTAACGAAGGTTATTTGTCCACAGAGTATGCTTTTGAGCAAAGCCTTAAAAATGCAGCAGGACTTAGAGGATAAAAGGCACGAAGTTATAGTTGAGAACTTAGAAAACAGGATAAAAGAGCAATCAGCTGCCATCGAAAAGAAAGACTTCGAGCTTCAAACAGCCGAAGGCTTATTAACGGATGCTGAAGCAAAAATAGTAGAATTAAATTCAAAGCTTCTTTCCCAATCAAAAAATTTTGAACAAGAAAAGCTGAAACTTGATGCAAAGCTTGAAGCCGAAGTTCAAAGAAATTCGGAGCTAAAAAATCTTTGAAAAATCTTCAGAATAAGTGTTTGGAGTTCAGCATTCGATGTATTGAACAGTTGAAACAGGTGTTCCATTTTGTTGGAGCCAGTAGCGAAGAGTTTACTCCTTCGGCTGAAGACCTACCTGGTGCCTTCGAGCATATTAAAGGTGAAATTAATGATCTTGACGAAGTTATAGCTGGGCATGGTGACTTTTGTGCCCTGGCAGCTTCTCGGGGCACAGCTGTCGCCTTTTTGAAGTCTGGCTGTGAACACGGCAAGATTGTTAATAGACCCAACTTCAGCCTGTCACTAGCAGACCAGGATGATATTCCCAGACTGGCTCGAAGTATTGCAAATAGATTTATAAAGTTAGTGTGGACAAAGGGTGGACGAAGCAAAGCTGGTGACGAAGCTCGAAGTCACCTTTTGCTGGTAACAAAATCATACCTTATGCTTACTTTTCTTTTGAATTTTGAACTTAGCTTATAATACTTATATACAGGTTGACCAAGCCAAAGCTGAAGCTGCAGAATAAAAGGATGAAGCTCTATGGATGCTGTCGAAGCTCGAATAGTCTGTAAAAATAGCTCAAAAAACATTGTATAAAATATGATGTAATTAAATTTCACTTTGTAATATAATCTTATTTTTCCGTCAACGTATGAAATGCTTTGGCATGGACGAAATTAATACTTTTGAGCCGAAGGCGAAAAACACCTTCCATTCTTTGCGTACACAGCGAAGCATAAAATTGCCTCTTTTCCCCTTTTTTCCGAAGCCTTCTCTTTCACAGCCGAAGCAAGTTTGTATGTTATGATGATGATGAACCTATGTATGACTAAATGAATGTTTATG
Organism: Zea luxurians; assembly: GCA_029449295.1. Taxonomy (NCBI): domain Eukaryota; kingdom Viridiplantae; phylum Streptophyta; class Magnoliopsida; order Poales; family Poaceae; genus Zea; species Zea luxurians. Next base: position 75,017 of record JAOPSE010001254.1, on the reverse strand, counting down.
AATGCAAATGTATGATGTAATGTATCGTGCAAATGAGTGTTCAAAGACACATAACCACAGCTCTTATTTCCTTAGGAATAACAAATCTTTGCCGTTTATTTTTCGGCTTCACCGGTGTATCAGCGCTGACTTTTCGCTGTAAGCCTCCCTTAGGAGCTTCTTCGCCTTATGTTTCGGTGGAATCAGCGTTGACTTTTCGCTGTAAGCCTCCCTTAGGAGCTTCTTCGCCTTATATTTTTGCGGAATCAGCGTTGACTTTTCGCTGTAAGCTCTGCATTCCCTTAGGAACGACTTTTGAGCAGAAAATTAACTTACACTGTGCTCCTTTAGGAACGACTTTTTTGTAGCTTGGTCGTGCTCTGCATCCCCTTAGGGACGTTTTTCGAGATTCTCCGCGTTTTTTCCTTTTCACGCTGCACTCGATGGTGCATGTCTAGTTTTTACATTTACATCTTCGGGGGATACTGCACTTGTAGAGCCGATATAAGAAAAAGGGAAATTACATACTATGGCCCCATTAAAAACCTTTCTCCCCCTTTGAAAAGGAAAAGGGTGCCATAGGAAAAAATAAAATAAAAATAAAAAAGATTACATCAGGTTACACATAATACCGCCGAAGCTCATCCGCATTCCAAGATCTAGGAATGTCGTTGCCGTCCATGTCCTTTAACCTGTAGGAACCGGGTCTTGACGAAGATACTACCAGAAAAGGTCCTTCCCACTTCAGTTGTAGATTGCCTATTGTGTCCGGGTTGGCCAATCTTCGAAGCACCAAATGTCCTGGCTTAATGTTCTTCAACCGAACCTTTCTATCACACCATTTTATTGTTTCGGCTTGGTATTTATTGATGTTTTCCACAGCCTGAAGCCTGATCCCTTCTATGGCATCTTTGTCCATAGAGTAATCAGCTTCGTCTTTCACCGAAGCCACTGTTCTTATTGATCCTGCCTTGGCTTCTTCTGGGTTTATTGCTTCGTCACTAAACAGCAATTTGAATGGTGTAAAACCTGTTGACCTTGATATTGTTGTGTTGTGGCTCCACACCACTTTGATTAACTCATCCGGCCACTTCCTCCTGGGCTGATTGAAGATTAACTTGATTATTCCTGTCATTATGATGCCATTTGCTCTTTCGACAAGTCCATTTGACTCCGGATGCCGAACTGATGCAAAATGGATCTTCATGCCAATTTGTTCACAAAACTCCCTGAAAGCTTTGGAATCAAACTGCGTTTCGTTGTCCACGGTAATGGCCTTCGGCACTCTGAAGCGACAAACAATATTTTGCTAGAAAAACTTTTGAACTGTAACCGAAGTTATCGTGGCTAAAGGCTTTGCCTCAATCCATTTAGAGAAATATTCAACTGCCACTACAACATATCTTAAATTCCCTAGTGCTGGTGGAAGTGGGCCTAGCAAATCAAGGCCCCATCTTTGTAATGGCCAAGTGGGCTCTATTAATTGAGTTAGAGACGAAGGTTGTTTTTGATCTCTTGCACATTTTTGACAACCTTCGCATTTTTGGACTAATTCTACTGCATCCGAAGCTGCCTTCGGCCAATAGAATCCTTGACAAAAAACTTTACCCAATAAAGGCCTAGATCCGATGTGAGATCCACACAGGCCTGCATGTATTTCTTTCACCAGCTCTATACCTTCAGTTCTGGATAAACATTTGAGCAATGGAGAATAGACTCCATGCTTGTACAACTCCCCTTCTATTATTACATACGGACGGGCTCTTGCCGCTATTCTCTTTTGATAAGCTTCGTCATCTGAAAGGAAATTGCCCTGGAGAAAAGACATGATCTCAGTTCTCCAATCTTCGCTGTAAACAGGAGATATATTGAGCACTGCTCTTTCAAGAAGGTCAACCGAAGGTGCTTTTATAGTTTCAAAGAAAACTTCCGAAGGTAATGCCAGCCCCTGTGCCGCTGACTTGGCTAATAGATCAACATGTTCATTTTCTCCTCGTGGAATATTCTTAACAGAAAACCCTTCGAAGGAAGCTTCAAGTCTTCGAACGGTATCCAGATATTTTTCAAGCTTCGGATCTCTTGCTCTGCAACTTTTGTCAACATGGCCAGAAATAACTTGGGAATCAGTTTTGAGGACCGCCCTTCTTATTCCCATTGCTTTCAACTTCCGAAGGCCCAAAAGCAAAGCTTCATATTCAGCAATATTATTTATACAACTAAAATCAAGTTTTACTGCGTAGCATGTTCTAACTTTAGAAGGCGCAATTAAAACGGCAGCTGCCCCTGCCCCGAAGGTTCCCCAAGAACCATCACAAAATACTGTCCAAGCTTTGGCATCTTTACTTGCTTCTTCTTCCTGAGCCCCTGGCGTCCAGTCAGCAATGAAATCTGCTAACGCCTGGAACTGAATCGAAGATCTGTGCACATAATCAATGTAGAACTCATTGAGTTCCACAGCCCATTTTCCAACCCTTCCAGTAGCTTCTCTATTTCTCATAATATCCTTCAATGGCTGTGAAGAAGGAACAATTATATGGTATGCTTGAAAATAATGCCGAAGCTTTCTGGAAGCCATCAAAACAGCATACAGCACCTTCTCCAATTCTGTAAAATTTTTCTTTGATAAACTAAGGACTTCGGAGACAAAGTATATTGGGGCTTGCTTTTTGGTTTGCCCTTCAAGCTTCTCTTGGACAAGTGCCGCACTTACCGCTGAGTGCGAAGCTGCCACATATAACAACAGAGGAGCCCCTGGCGTTGGTGGAGTTAATGTTGTTAGATCTATCAAATACTGTTTCAGCTCGTCGACGGCTTTCTGCTAAACTGGACCCCATTGAAAAACTTCGGCTGACTTCAGCACCTCAAAAATGGTAAATTTCTCTCTGCTGATCTAGATATAAATCGATTCAGAGATGCAAGTCTTCACGTCAGTCGCTAAGCCCCCTTTTTTGTGGTTGGTGGTTCCATTCGAAGAATAGCTTTGATTTTATTTGGATTAGCCTCAATCCCTTTTGTTGAGACTAAGCAACCAAGGAATTTCCCCTTCTTAACCCCGAAAACGCACTTTTCTGGATTCAGCTTTAGACCGGCTTGTCTAAAATTGGCGAAGGTCTCCTGCAGATCAGCAATGTGATTTTCTTGCTTCGTGCTTTTTACAATGATATCATCAACATAAGTTAGCACATTTTTGCCTATCTGAGAATGAACAACCTTCGCTGTCATTCTGCTGAAGCTTCCTGCAGCATTCTTGAGCCCCTCAGGCATCCAAAGGTAACAATATGTACCACTGGGTGTGATGAAGCTGGTTTTTGGCTCGTCTTCTTTCTTCATCTAGATTTGATGGTAGCCTGAATAACAATCTAGTAGACTCATGAGCTCTGACGAAGCTGTTGTGTCTACCAGAGAATCTATCCTTGGCAATGGAAATTCATCCTTCGGACAAGCCTTGTTGAGATCAGTAAAATCAATGCACATTCTCCATTTACCATTGGCTTTCTTTACCATAACAGTGTTGGCTAGCCATTCTGGGTATTTCACTTCTCTGATGACTCCGGCACTGAGGAGTCTTTTCACTTCATTCCGAGCACCTTCGGCCTTGTCATCAGACATCTTCCGAAGCCTCTGCTTCTTGGGTCTGAAGGATGGATTAACATTGAGCGAGTGTTCAATGACATCTCTTTTAACACCACAAAGATCATTGGCTGACCAAGCAAAAACCTATTTGTTGTTGAACAAAAACCTTATCAAGGTTTTCTCCTGCTCTTCAGACAATTGGGAACCCAGCAGTACCTTCTGCTCTGCAATATCTTCACATAAAATCATGGGCTTCGGCTGATCGGCCGAAGCAGCCTTCTCCCTTCTGTACTTGTATTACTCACAAGCTTCGTTTCCATCTATATTATGGATTGCCTTTGAATCTGTCCAGTTCCCTTCAGCTTTTCTGGTAGCTTCCTGAGTCCCATGGATAGCAATAGGTCCCTGATCCGAAGGTATCTTCATGCAAAGATATGCTGGATGAAGAAATGCTTCAAAAGCATTAAGCGTTCCCCGACCAATGATTGCATTATAGGGATACTCCATATCAACAATATCAAACACAACTTGTTTAGTCCTTGTGTTGTTGATAAATCCAAAAGTTACTGGCATCGTGATCTTGCCAAGTGCTACAATCTGCCTTCCTCCGAAGCCACAAAGAGGATGCGTGGCATCATGGATCTTGTCTTCAGGCTCTTGCATCTGTCTGAAGGCTTTGGCAAATATAATATCCGCTGCACTGCCTGTGTCAACCAAAACATTGTGGACCAGAAATCCTTTGATAACACAAGAGATAACCATAGCATCATTGTGAGGGTAGTCATTGAGCTGAAGATCCTCTTGGGAGAAGGTAATGGGGATGTGAGACCATCTTGACTTGATGAAGGGTCCTTGCACCCCTACATGTTGTACCCTTCTCTGTGCCTCCTTCTTCTGCTTCTTGTTAGCCGGCTCTGAGCATGAACCGCCTGTTATCGGGAGCACAAGTTTCGGAGCCGAAGCAACTCCAGCTTTGAACGAAGCCATCAGCTCAGCAAGTGGATGTGAGTTCACCGGAGGTGGGCGCCAATGTTGGGGACTTGTTCTCAAACGCTATGAATTAAGAACAAGGCAACACAAAAATGTTAAGTAAAAATTTCCTTCGTCCGCTGAAGCATTATCTCCCCAAGGATTTATTGAGCTTCGGACGAAGGTCAGGAGTAAGACATTACAAAGATTTCATCTTCGTTATCATACTTGTAAAACAATAAACAATAAAAAATGAAATATAAAGTATAAAATGTACTCATACATTTTATTATATGAATATATGAATATATAAGTATTGAAACATGATATTTGAGATCATTTATACCTTCGCCTTGGCGGAGAGCAATAATTCGAGCGTAACATGCCAGTGATTACAAGATCGAGTGAACAGTGTCGAGGTACTGTTCACCTATTTATAGGTACAGGGTGCAACCTACGCAAAATTACATTTATGTCCTTTACAATCGATTACAACAATGACACGAAACATCATGGGTCTTTAAGCCAATTCATCTTTAAGTCGGTTCGACCCTTTATCTTGGGATCTGTCTTCATGCCGAAGCTTTATAGGTAGTAGCTTCAGCGCATGCTTCTAAGAAAGCCTTTCGAAGGTAGGACTTTTTTAGGATCTTCGGCTACGAAGCATACCCCCAACAGGGAAGAAGGAGCAAAACGGAAGAGAAAAGAGAGTAACGCCTAAATTTGGTGAGTAAAAAAGAAGAAAAAATCTACCCCCAAATTCAGGGCGTTACACTACCCTCATGCCCTAATCCTAGGGTTAAGTACCCTACCCTAAGGTTAAGCACTCTTCAAGTCATATCACACATCTTGTTTGAAAATTTTACCTAGTGAATGCATTCTAGGCGTGACAAACAACATATAATGTCAATGCACATGTTGTTATGCTCAAGTTTTAACACCAGTAACACCAGTGGTGTTACATCCTTCCCCCCATAAAAGAATCGTCCCGAGATTTAAGGTCATAGGGTAAGTAATGGAAAAGGAAACATTTCACATCTTTATTTCCTTCTTTGTCTTACAGAGCACGGGGTGGTATAAGGTTTATTCCACTTTTACAATCAAATGTACACATCTTACAGGTTACGTGAAGCTAAAAACCTAGGAAAATTCTTTTCCAAGAAGTCTTGAGTCTCCCAGGTAGCTTCATCTTTAGTATGCTGGTTCCATTATACCTTATAAAATTTAAGAGTTCTTTTTCGGGTCATCTTGTCCTTCTGATCCAAGACTCGAATGGGATGTTCTGAATAAGTCAAATCTGGTTCCAAGACCACATCCACTACATCGATGGTTCGATCAGGAACCCGAAGGCACTTCTTCAATTGAGATACATGGAACACATTATGTACTGCAGACAATGTTTCTGGCAGTTGAAGTCGGTATGCCACTGGTCCGTATCATTCAAGAATAAGAAACGAGCCAATATATCGGGGTGCCAGTTTCCCTTTTATCCCAAAACGGTTCACACCCTTCATTGGTGATACCTTCAAGTATACATAATCATTAAGTTGAAAGACTAAAGGTTGACATCGCTTATCCGTATAATTCTTTTGCCGAGCTTGTGCCTCTGTGGCGGAACCGCCCGAGTTATTCCAGCTTAAGTGCCTAAGTCGCACCCTTAAGGGCAGCAACACACTTAAACAGGAATAAATCGTCAGTCCCTCGGATCTAGTCCGACGAGGCCACTTATCCAGGATCGAATACCACTAGCTCACACGAAGGTGAGGCACAGAGAAATACAATAAAACATAATACCACAAATTTAATAAGTATCATTAGTGATTACATTATCAGAGTTTCAGAAATAATAACCATAAATTTTAATGCAGCGGAAATAACTAACGGAGAAGAACCGAGCAACATGGCGAAGCCTGGCCACGCTACTCCTCCTGGTCCTCTCCTGCGGAAGCAATAACCCACTCGACCGTCTATCCCGGTGGCAGGGATGGAGGCCAAGTCACACCAGCAACAAACCATCCTAAGGAGTACCTGCAAAAATTGTGCCACAAGCAAGGCTGAGTATACTAATACTCAGCTAGACTTACCCGGTGTGAGGAGTCTATACTCCTCTACCTCTAGACATGCAGATGTTTGGCTGTGGGGTTTGGTTGCCAAAAGCACTAGCTGAGTTTCTAAATCAAGATTTTAACTTTGTCAAAATTAAGTGTGACTCTCTTAAAGCTAAATGTGTACTATCTACTCATACATGGTAGCAAGCATTTTTAGCAATTAACATCTTGTATCAACTCATCATATTTCCACTTGTTACTCAATGTAGCAGCATGGATCAAGCAGTCTCATTAGCTGCGAGAAACAGACGATTCGAATCGAGTTTTTAAACCTTGCAAGGTAAACCTAAACACACGACATGTAGGGGCACTCCGTCCCCACACACATCAACCGTCCCCATCGATTCCCTGGCAACAGATCAGGTCTCACCGCCTTGGCGTACAATGCCTCACTGACCCCGACTGGCCGTCGTGCAGTGACCGCACTTGTACCCACCATAACCGGAATGGGAGACCACGTCTCAGGTCGCGTGAGGGGGTATGTCTGCGGGCAGTTTCACTCAGGTACTAGGCTTACCGATTTACCATATTTCTCGGTATGTGTTTAGTACATTCAAACGCTTGACACACGGTACCACACCTTAATCCTTATTCAAATTTCTATCCCGTGGACAATCAATCCCCATGGATTGTTGCCCACAAACCAGCATCATTATGAGAAGAAGGTGGATACAACCAAATTCCTGACCTCGCGCGAGTGCTAGAAAAATCACTCGACTTCTACCGAGATCCTAATTAATAAAGCAGCTACTCGACCTAGCATACTAGTATCCATCTCAAAAGGGAATCCTGAGTTCATGCAACTAAGGTTCCAAACAACTCCTACACTTAAGTGCACAGTACAAGCCTACAAACATTAAGTGTAGTAAAATAGCATATATAAACGGTTATGCATAAAACCGGGGCTTGCCTTTAATTTGACACTTAGATAGTGTTTGCTGGGGAGGTACTCGCTTGGCGAGCATCCACTGGTTATGTCCATTCTTCAGGTCGTCCACCACGGCATCTTGTGGTTGGCACCACATCACTAGCTCGATCATCATCTCTCGGTCCTATATGAGATGCAAGATGCATATGTATGAATATACTGAAAAGTTATCACAAGATATACAATACACGGTAGCGAACTAAACACCAAGTAGTAAGACACCGCAACGACTATACGCAAGCGCTAGCTATTCGTACATTATCGGCGTTCATCATTAACACTATTAACAAGATGACCACATTTTATTTATTTATGCAACACAAATACGATATGACAAGTACACGCACATTTTATTTATTTGGATACGGCTTTTTATTAGTTCTTCTATTTATCACACAAAAGCATTCAACACAAGTATAACCGATGACATAGGCATCAATGTCTATGGAAATTCTATATCACAATCAACTAAAGAAGAAACATATAAAACAATACACACATTTCATCTCTAGCTTAGCTATGGCAAGTCTACATTACTTAAGAGCAAGCCAAACATTTTTAGCGAGAAGGGTGAACTAAACAATCAAAAGCGCATTTGCAGATTTTTGGGACAGCAACACAGCAGCTACTTGTTTTAATCACAACTTTTCAAATTTTAACCCAAAAATAGCAAATTAAGACTTTATGGAAAGCTTGAAAAGTTCTCTACAATTTTGGTATTGTCATTACAACATGATTCAGCACTTAGCAAGGTCAAAACGTGCTAATACACAGCGCTGTCCAGATTTGGACAGATTCAGGCTAGCAACTTCAAAAATTCACAACTGAAAATTCAGACATCCAAATAAAGTGATCCTAGACTTTCTGAAAAGCTAATTAAATGTTCTACAAATTGTTTATAAACATCACAGGGTGATTCAATATTTAACTAAGCGTAAACATCACTAAAAGACCTTGCTGTCCAGAACTGGACAGATTCAGTCTTTATATTTGAAACATTCATAACTTAAGCTTCAGACCACCAAAAAGGGTGATCTAAGACTTTTTGGAAAGCTTGGGAAAAGTACTACATAACTTTTATAATCACCAAGAAGTGATTCTAGGTTTATTCGAATCAAACATTACAGTTTTTGAAATCTGTTCTGACAGAGGACAGAACACAGCAAGCAGTTTATAAAATTCATAACTCTTAAACCGTCAGGCCTTTAGTTATGAAATTTTAACACAAGCAAGATCAGAAAAGCATATACAACTTTCTTATAATGACGATGAACAGATTGCAACATTAAATTGAGCAAACAATGCAGTTTCTGAAATCTGTACAGAATTTGGACAGATTCAGTCACTGAATTTGTAAAAAGCATAACTCCTAAACTGTCAGACCTATGGCTGTCAAATTTTAACACAAGTAAGATAAGAGAGTTGTCTACAACTTTATTGTGAACACCAATAACTGATTTCAACATTAACTTAAGCAACCATTGCAATTTCTGAAATCTGTTCTGAAATTCGACAGATTCAGGTGCTGGACTTGTGAAAAGCACAACTCTTAAACGATCAGGTTTTGGGCTGTAAAATTTTAGTACCAGCAAGATAATAAGGTTATCTACAACTCTTCTATACAACTTTTCTATAGAAAACATAATTTAATTCATCAAACAAACAGCACAATGAAAACAGTGTGTGCAGTCCAAAACAGCAATCATTAACTTTCAGCTTCTCTATAATTCTAGAATTAGTCGTATTCTAGAGACTTAAATTATTCTAACACTTCACCGTTGATTAGAGTTAAATTAGTCAAATTAGGACCATCAAGTTGACTCATAAATTTTATCCAAGTCATTTTGTGCGCTAGATTTACCATACTCAATTAACCACGCGTTCTCCACGAAAATCAACCTCGAAGCACTTTTCACCAATAGTTTGCAATTTAACTCAGACATCACATGAGCACTAATACTTTTCATTCACGACCATAACTATACACACTTAGACCATAACAAGCAATTCATCGCGACTACGAGCTCAACTAAGTCATCTAACAAATCGGCTAGCTAGAGCAACAATATAGGCTGCTATACGTCATACACGTCGGCTAGTCTATTATTATCAAAACCCGAGACACAACCTACACTACAATATTTTTATGAACACACATATTCGCAAGTATTTTCGCGCACTGACCAACTCATACGAATTGTAGACCCTCAATCTCCAATTTGCAATCACCAGGCATTTACTTCTCAAACTGTGAACACATACACGTTTACCATAAGAATAGATCATTTCAATAATTATTCCAAAGCAACTAACTTCATTACACAATTTGTATCACGATCCTACTTGATTTACTTGAAGTGTCTACTCAAAATCGTGAGCACAATCATACACTATATGTGAAGCATAATTCGAGGAACGCCTAACACATATAGACTCGACTTAATTATAGAGGGAGTGATGACTACTTACGGCATGTCATCACCTCTCTACTTAAGCCGAGACAATTTCTACCTACCACGACCAAACATTTATGTGGAGCACACTTTATTTTACCCTGTCTCGCATACAACCATATTGCGGCGTGCACCCGAGACATTACCGTTTAATTTAACGCAATCACTACTACATCGCATTTCGATACACACATTCGACAACTTCGTGCTTAGGCAAACCCACACTTCCAGTCTACTTATCGCATCCAACCACACCACGTGACCGCTGCATTCTCATAACCAATTTTTTTGCACAACTATTTATGACAACACTTAGCGACTAGACGAGCGAAACACCAACTGATCATTCGCACATCTCGCCTTTAAAACACGAATCCCCTGTCACACAATTTATATTTTCAACCCACGCTATCCTACGCCACGATGAATACATAAGATATATTTAACATAGACTAACTCATTAGCCGACTATGGAAACCACCAAACACGCTTTACGCTTTATTAGATTTACCGCGACTAACTGTTTTATGACGAAGTATAACAAGCGATTAATACCACCCACGAACCATCCTCGTGACACCTAAATGAATCATCGCAGCCACATATATTCAAACACCAATACACACCACATCGACCAAAACGTAATTAGACAACTACAAATCGCGCACATTCATTAACCTCTTGTTCTCTAATCGCAAACGTGATCCTATCAATGCGCATAATCGAAACATTTTACACCCAACCATTCAAAATAATTAATCGAGTCGATCGAGCACGGCATGCATCGGCTCACCATAAACAAACCCAATTCGACATTTGTAAGAATGATGGCGATTCCGATTTTGTGCATAGCTCCGCACATCGACGAGCGTTGAGCGGCTTGCCTTCTCCACGCAAGACATGGGGTTCCTCTCCTCCACAAAAATAAAACAAGGCAGCACACATACATAATTAATCATAGGAAAATAATGTCGATGCGGAATCGAACACGTAGCGCCGCGGTCTCACCGGGGTGAACGACGACGACGACGGGGCTGCGCGAAAACAGCAAAAACCGGCGAGTGTCGACGGCGCGCTGTCCACTGGGCTTCCCAAAACAGCGAGCCGGCAGTGTGCGCAGACATTGGGGCTACTGCTCACGGTGAGGCCAACCAGGGAAAGCCTTGGCCCCAACCCACGGACAGGACTTCCTGGGCACGGCCAGGAATGGAGCTCGGCTCCTAGAAAAAAAAGCAGGGGCAGGCAGTGGCTATGGCACGACACAGTTTGGCGACCTGCAGGTGCGCAGGGTTGAAGACGCTGGAGAAGATGACGTCGGTGCTCCATGGAACGGAGGGGCTCGGCCGGCGGCGTTCTGATCAGGGGCGTCGGCATGGAGCAGGGGCTCGGCATGGGGAACTCCAGCCCTGGCGAGAAGAGCGTGCAGCACAGGGAGCTCGACACGGCGTTCCTGGCCACCGTGGCCACCAAGACCGGCCATTGGAGAGAGGGGAGCTCGCAGGGTCGAGCTGCAAGGAGATGGGAGCGGCTGCTCCCTGCCCTTGGGGAAGAAGGGGGAAGGAGGAAGGGGAGCCGGCTGGAAGAGAGGGCGCCGTGGAGGAGTGCCGAGGTGCTGCACGACAGGAGGAGGAAGGAGAGCGTGGGGAGGAAGAGAAGGCTGCTGGCGGCTGGGAAAAGAATAGGGGTGGGAGTGAAAGATTTACAAGTGAGCACCCCTATTTATAGAGGAAGCCCTAGGGTTAGGGTTTCTTAGTGGGCCTAATGGGCTGGGCTGGAATGGGCTTGGCCCAAAATATGAATCGGGTTGCGCTAAACATTTTCTGGAATAAAATGTTTCCGCGGAATTTATCCGTACACAGAACAGAGCGAAATAGATTTCGGCGAACGGACGATTGAGCAATTAATTCGGCCGAGAGTTTGACTTGAATTCGCTCGGAAATAATTTCCCTATGCGTGATTCGAAAATAAAATGCCTCGGGATACGACCAGCTTTCGGATTTTTTAGCCGGAGAAATCGGATCGTGACATTTTAAAATCACAGTCGATACGGGGTTTTGAATTCGGTTCGGACATGAGATATTTGGCCGAGTCGAGTAAGGATTAATTAGAGGACGATATATTGAGTATTCCGTTTGAGAGTACGGATCCGAATAAAATAGTCGGACATCGATCAAAGTTTAGGAATTAGATTCGGGCTCAGATCAGATAATAGTCGTCGAGAGTTTGATTTAGAGAGCTTCAGATGAGATTTAAAATTCGAGAATGATCTTCGAGTTTGCATTCGTTCCGAGAAATAAAAGTTTTAACACGCTCCGAAATTGGTTGTTTCTCGCGATCGATTAACTCTGAATTCGGTGAACTTCCGAAAGAAAGCCTGATAAACAGAGATAGGCATGATCGAGAAATAGAAATTTTTACTGAGCATTCGCGATTAGGATTAATCTCCCGACGTAACACGAAACTGACACCTGGGGTGTCACAGCCTTCCCCCCTTAAACGGAATCTCGTCCCGAGATTCGAATGAGGATCTTCAAGGGTGGAGAAGCATGTAACTCCCAGATGCTATTTCATGAGATGGGATCTGACAAGATGCGGGAGACATACTTGGATAGAATATCGCGACATATCGAGACAAAATGCAGCGATCACTCTGAGAAAAATGTTCAAAAAAGGTAGCACATCAGTATAGTCTCGTAATGGAGCACGACTATTAACCACGATACCATCGCGTGCCGAGCAGCTCAACCATGTGTGCACCATAGTAGGCTCTCGGTTTCGTCGCGGCACCATCGGTCGTTAGTCATAACACCATTACCAAACGTAACCAATGAGAATTCCACATAGCATAAATAGATGGAGCCCATGAGAGTATGGCTCAGAAAATGTGATCAGAGTTGAAGCAGAGATTGCTGGCAAAAAGAGCATCTCGTGAGAATTTTCATTTAACTCAAAGAACCATTTCATGATCAGCATGGAGATTATCAGATCAGATATTAGCACGAGATTTGATATGAGGATGAACCGACCATGAGATCAAAATAAATTGTTGAGCTTTTAGAGACATGAGAGAACCAAGGACAACAACATAATCCATTGAACCAAATGGATACACTGCTTAGAGATAGAATCGATAAAACAGCGTCATGATCCTCAGAGAAGAGGGTATGAGAATGACCAAAAATGAGAGATTTAGGCAAGATCAGCATCTGATACTTGAGAACGGGTTAGCAGATAACCAGATAACGGGGCAGATTAATTAAAGGATCTAGATATTCGGATGATAAAGCCAACATGATTCACAAGGAAAAAAAGGATTACTGAATCCAGGTGAAAGGAGAGGTAGTCACCTGAGATCGATTAGGATGAGCACCAGAAAGGCTATGAGATTCGGGACAGGATCTATGGAAGGAAACATGGCCTTGATAGGGTTTGCGCAACTAGACACCAACAACAAATATTTTTTTTGACACAAGTGCACAAGGAAGTTTTGTTTGGCTAGCGGTTAAGCTAGGGGGGCCTACAAGTTGTGCAGGTTTAATTTCAAAGGTAAATCACTCAAGGGGGGGCTAGAAAATACCAACACAAGTAGGATTTTTTTTAAGGAGGCTTCACTTGCTAAACTTAAGGTTGTTTGGGTGGGGATCTTTTTATGAACAGAACAAGCAACAAAATGTTTTGCAAAAAGGGTTGAACAATTACAATACTACCTAGATAGCAAGACAAGAGAAGCACATAACACAACCTAGTCAAGACTATCATGACACACAGGATAAGACATTTTTTTTTGCAGTTCCTAGCAATACAACACATTATTCACAATTTCTTATTATTGGAATAAAGGTGAGAGAAGCATGTTGATGCACAAGAGACAAAGATGCGACAATCAGGATGCATGCTCATTCTAGTCGTCTTCTCAGACCTAACTACTTTTTCGGGTGCTTCTACAGCATCCTTATTAATAGTAGTAGTAGCCTTTATGGCCTAAATAACTAGCCACCAAGCTACCCATCTAATTCCTAAGGCTTCACGTCCTAGGTCTATCCTGATCGTCCTGATATCTATCCAACTTTGGTTTCTAAGCAAGTTTTACTTTAGAAAAGGTTGGTAATCATGACTTATTGACTTCTCTGTACTGGTATTCGCTCCGATACCAGCTGTGGCGGAACCGCCCGAGTTATTCCAGCTTAAGTGCCTAAGTCGCACCCTTAAGGGCAGCAACACACTTAAACAGGAATAAATCGTCAGTCCCTCGGATCTAGTCCAACGAGGCCACTTATCCAGGATCGAATACCACTAGCTCACACGAAGGTGAGGCACAGAGAAATACAATAAAACATAATACCACAAATTTAATAAGTATCATTAGTGATTACATTATCGGAGTTTCAGAAATAATAACCATAAATTTTAATGCAGCGGAAATAACTAACGGAGAAGAACCGAGCAACATGGCGAAGCCTGGCCACGCTACTCCTCCTGGTCCTCTCCTGCGGAAGCAATAACCCACTCGACCGTCTATCCCAGTGGCAGGGATGGAGGCCAAGTCACACCAGCAACAAACCATCCTAAGGAGTACCTGCAAAAATTGTGCCACAAGCAAGGCTGAGTATACTAATACTCAGCTAGACTTACCCGGTGTGAGGAGTCTATACTCCTCTACCTCTAGACATGCAGCTGTTTGGTTGTGGGGTTTGGTTGCCAAAAGCACTAGCTGAGTTTCTAAATCAAGATTTTAACTTTGTCAAAATTAAGTGTGACTCTCTTAAAGCTAAATGTGTACTATCTACTCATACATGGTAGCAAGCATTTTTAGCAATTAACATCTTGTATCAACTCATCATATTTCCACTTGTTACTCAATGTAGTAGCATGGATCAAGCAGTCTCATTAGCTGCGAGAAACAGACGATTCGAATCGAGTTTTTAAACCTTGCAAGGTAAACCTAAACACACGACATGTAGGGGCACTCCGTCCCCACACACATCAACCGTCCCCATCGATTCCCTGGCAACAGATCAGGTCTCACCGCCTTGGCGTACAATGCCTCACTGACCCCGACTGGCCGTCGTGCAGTGACCGCACTTGTACCCACCATAACTGGAATGGGAGACCACGTCTCAGGTCGCGTGAGGGGGTATGTCTGCGGGCAGGTTCACTCAGGTACTAGGCTTACTGATTTACCATATTTCTCGGTATGTGTTTAGTACATTCAAACGCTTGACACACGGTACCACACCTTAATCCTTATTCAAATTTCTATCCCGTGGACAATCAATCCCCATGGATTGTTGCCCACAAACCAGCATCATTATGAGAAGAAGGTGGATACAACCAAATTCCTGACCTCGCGCGAGTGCTAGAAAAATCACTCGACTTCTACCGAGATCCTAATTAATAAAGCAGCTACTCGACCTAGCATACTAGTATCCATCTCAAAAGGGAATCCTGAGTTCGTGCAACTAAGGTTCCAAACAACTCCTACACTTAAGTGCACAGTACAAGCCTACAAACATTAAGTGTAGTAAAATAGCATATATAAACGGTTATGCATAAAACCGGGGCTTGCCTTTAATTTGACACTTAGATAGTGTTTGCTGGGGAGGTACTCGCTTGGCGAGCATCCACTGGTTATGTCCATTCTTCAGGTCGTCCACCACGGCATCTTGTGGTTGGCACCACATCACTGGCTCGATCATCATCTCTCGGTCCTATATGAGATGCAAGATGCATATGTATGAATATACTGAAAAGTTATCACAAGATATACAATACACGGTAGCGAACTAAACACCAAGTAGTAAGACACCGCAACGACTATACGCAAGCGCTAGCTATTCGTACATTATCGGCGTTCATCATTAACACTATTAACAAGATGACCACATTTTATTTATTTATGCAACACAAATACGATATGACAAGTACACGCACATTTTATTTATTTGGATACGGCTTTTTATTAGTTCTTCTATTTATCACACAAAAGCATTCAACACAAGTATAACCGATGACATAGGCATCAATGTCTATGGAAATTCTATATCACAATCAAATAAAGAAGAAACATATAAAACAATACACACATGTCATCTCTAGCTTAGCTATGGCAAGTCTACATTACTTAAGAGCAAGCCAAACATTTTTAGCGAGAAGGGTGAACTAAACAATCAAAAGCGCATTTGCAGATTTTTGGGACAGCAACACAGCAGCTACTTGTTTTAATCACAACTTTTCAAATTTTAACCCAAAAATAGCAAATTAAGACTTTATGGAAAGCTTGAAAAGTTCTCTACAATTTTGGTATTGTCATTACAACATGATTCAGCACTTAGCAAGGTCAAAACGTGCTAATACACAGCGCTGTCCAGATTTGGACAGATTCAGGCTAGCAACTTCAAAAATTCACAACTGAAAATTCAGACATCCAAACAAAGTGATCCTAGACTTTCTGAAAAGCTAATTAAATGTTCTACAAATTGTTTATAAACATCACAGGGTGATTCAATATTTAACTAAGCGTAAACATCACTAAAAGACCTTGCTGTCCAGAACTGGACAGATTCAGTCTTTATATTTGAAACATTCATAACTTAAGCTTCAGACCACCAAAAAGGGTGATCTAAGACTTTTTGGAAAGCTTGGGAAAAGTACTACATAACTTTTATAATCACCAAGAAGTGATTCTAGGTTTATTCGAATCAAACATTACAGTTTTTGAAATCTGTTCTGACAGAGGACAGAACACAGCAAGCAGTTTATAAAATTCATAACTCTTAAACCGTCAGGCCTTTAGTTATGAAATTTTAACACAAGCAAGATCAGAAAAGCATCTACAACTTTCTTATAATGACGATGAACCGATTGCAACATTAAATTGAGCAAACAATGCAGTTTCTGAAATCTGTACAGAATTTGGACAGATTCAGTCACTGAATTTGTAAAAAGCATAACTCCTAAACTGTCAGACCTATGGCTGTCAAATTTTAACACAAGTAAGATAAGAGAGTTGTCTACAACTTTATTGTGAACACCAATAACTGATTTCAACATTAACTTAAGCAACCATTGCAATTTCTGAAATCTGTTCTGAAATTCGACAGATTCAGGTGCTGGACTTGTGAAAAGCACAACTCTTAAACGATCAGGTTTTGGGCTGTAAAATTTTAGTACCAGCAAGATAATAAGGTTATCTACAACTCTTCTATACAACTTTTCTATAGAAAACATAATTTAATTCATCAAACAAACAGCACAATGAAAACAGTGTGTGCAGTCCAAAACAGCAATCATTAACTTTCAGCTTCTCTATAATTCTAGAATTAGTCGTATTCTAGAGACTTAAATTATTCTAACACTTCACCGTTGATTAGAGTTAAATTAGTCAAATTAGGACCATCAAGTTGACTCATAAATTTTATCCAAGTCATTTTGTGCGCTAGATTTACCATACTCAATTAACCACGCGTTCTCCACGAAAATCAACCTCGAAGCACTTTTCACCAATAGTTTGCAATTTAACTCAGACATCACATGAGCACTAATACTTTTCATTCACGACCATAACTATACACACTTAGACCATAACAAGCAATTCATCGCGACTACGAGCTCAACTAAGTCATCTAACAAATCGGCTAGCTAGAGCAACAATATAGGCTGCTATACGTCATACACGTCGGCTAGTCTATTATTATCAAAACCCGAGACACAACCTACACTACAATATTTTTATGAACACACATATTCGCAAGTATTTTCGCGCACTGACCAACTCATACGAATTGTAGACCCTCAATCTCCAATTTGCAATCACCAGGCATTTACTTCTCAAACTGTGAACACATACACGTTTACCATAAGAACAGATCATTTCAATAATTATTCCAAAGCAACTAACTTCATTACACAATTTGTATCACGATCCTACTTGATTTACTTGAAGTGTCTACTCAAAATCGTGAGCACAATCATACACTATATGTGAAGCATAATTCGAGGAACGCCTAACACATATAGACTCGACTTAATTATAGAGGGAGTGATGACTACTTACGGCATGTCATCACCTCTCTACTTAAGCCGAGACAATTTCTACCTACCACGACCAAACATTTATGTGGAGCACACTTTATTTTTCCCTGTCTCGCATACAACCATATTGCGGCGTGCACCCGAGACATTACCGTTTAATTTAACGCAATCACTACTACATCGCATTTCGATACACACATTCGACAACTTCGTGCTTAGGCAAACCCACACTTCCAGTCTACTTATCGCATCCAACCACACCACGTGACCGCTGCATTCTCATAACCAATTTTTTTGCACAACTATTTATGACAACACTTAGCGACTAGACGAGCGAAACACCAACTGATCATTCGCACATCTCGCCTTTAAAACACGAATCCCCTGTCACACAATTTATATTTTCAACCCACGCTATCCTACGCCACGATGAATACATAAGATATATTTAACATAGACTAACTCATTAGCCGACTATGGAAACCACCAAACACGCTTTACGCTTTATTAGATTTACCGCGACTAACACACTGTTTTATGACGAAGTATAACAAGCGATTAATACCACCCACGAACCATCCTCGTGACACCTAAATGAATCATCGCAGCCACATATATTCAAACACCAATACACACCACATCGACCAAAACGTAATTAGACAACTACAAATCGCGCACATTCATTAACCTCTTGTTCTCTAATCGCAAACGTGATCCTATCAATGCGCATAATCGAAACATTTTACACCCAACCATTCAAAATAATTAATCGAGTCGATCGAGCGCGGCATGCATCGGCTCACCATAAACAAACCCAATTCGACATTTGTAAGAATGATGGCGATTCCGATTTTGTGCATAGCTCCGCACATCGACGAGCGTTGAGCGGCTTGCCTTCTCCACGCAAGACACGGGGTTCCTCTCCTCCACAAAAATAAAACAAGGCAGCACACATACATAATTAATCATAGGAAAATAATGTCGATGCGGAATCGAACACGGAGCGCCGCGGTTTCACCGGGGTGAACGACGACGACGACGGGGCTGCGCGAAAACAGCAAAAACCGACGAGTGTCGACGGCGCACTGTCCACTGGGCTTCCCAAAACAGCGAGCCGGCAGTGTGCGCAGACATTGGGGCTGCTGCTCACGGTGAGGCCAACCAGGGAAAGCCTTGGCCCCAACCCACGGACAGGACCTCCTGGGCACGGCCAGGAATGGAGCTCGGCTCCTAGAAAAAAAAGCAGGGGCAGGCAGTGGCTATGGCACGACACAGTTTGGCGACCTGCAGGTGCGCAGGGTTGAAGACGCTGGAGAAGATGACGTCGGTGCTCCATGGAACGGAGGGGCTCGGCCGGCGCCGTTCTGATCAGGGGCGTCGGCATGGAGCAGGGGCTCGGCATGGGGAACTCCAGCCCTGGCGAGAAGAGCGTGCAGCACAGGGAGCTCGACACGGCGTTCCTGGCCACCGTGGCCACCAAGACCGGCCATGGGAGAGAGGGGAGCTCGCAGGGTCGAGCTGCAAGGAGATGGGAGCGGCTGCTCCCTGCCCTTGGGGAAGAAGGGGGAAGGAGGAAGGGGAGCCGGCTGGAAGAGAGGGCGCCGTGGAGGAGTGCCGAGGTGCTGCACGGCAGGAGGAGGAAGGAGAGCGTGGGGAGGAAGAGAAGGCTGCTGGCGGCTGGGAAAAGAATAGGGGTGGGAGTGAAAGATTTACAAGTGAGCACCCCTATTTATAGAGGAAGCCCTAGGGTTAGGGTTTCTTAGTGGGCCTAATGGGCTGGGCTGGAATGGGCTTGGCCCAAAATATGAATCGGGCTGCGCTAAACATTTTCTGGAATAAAATGTTTCCGCGGAATTTATCCGTACACAGAACAGAGCGAAATAGATTTCGGCGAACGGACGATTGAGCAATTAATTCGGCCGAGAGTTTGACTTGAATTCGCTCGGAAATAATTTCCCTATGCGTGATTCGAAAATAAAATGCCTCGGGATACGACCAGCTTTCGGATTTTTTAGCCGGAGAAATCGGATCGTGACATTTTAAAATCACAGTCGATACGGGGTTTTGAATTCGGTTCGGACATGAGATATTTGGCCGAGTCGAGTAAGGATTAATTAGAGGACGATATATTGAGTATTCCGTTTGAGAGTACGGATCCGAATAAAATAGTCGGACATCGATTGAAGTTTAGGAATTAGATTCGGGCTCAGATCAGATAATAGTCGTCGAGAGTTTGATTTAGAGAGCTTCAGATGAGATTTAAAATTCGAGAATGATCTTCGAGTTTGCATTCGTTTCGAGAAATAAAAGTTTTAACACGCTCCGAAATTGGTTGTTTCTCGCGATCGATTAACTCTGAATTCGGTGAACTTCCGAAAGAAAGCCTAATAAACAGAGATAGGCACGATCGAGAAATAGAAATTTTTACTGAGCATTCGCGATTAGGATTAATCTCCCGACGTAACACGAAACTGACACCTGGGGTGTCACAGCCTCTTTTAAGTTGTGTACGATTTGCTGGACTTTTTCTTTCATCTCTTTAACCATGTCGGGCCTGAAAAACCATCTTTCTCCGGGCTCTGACCAATTTAAGGGTGTTCGGCACTGTTGTCCATAAAGTGCTTCGAATGGTGCCATCTTAATGCTCTCTTGATAGCTATTATTATAAGAAAATTCTACCAATGGCAGACATTCATCCCATTTTTGCGAAAACTCTAGGACACATGCCCGCAACATATCTTCAAGTATCTGATTTACTCTTTCAGTTTGTCCACTTGTTTGAGGATGATATGTCGAACTGTGGAGCAGTTTAGTACCTAAGGATTTATGCAGTTCACTCCAAAATTTGGATACAAATTGTG
Organism: Zea luxurians; assembly: GCA_029449295.1. Lineage (NCBI taxonomy): Eukaryota > Viridiplantae > Streptophyta > Magnoliopsida > Poales > Poaceae > Zea > Zea luxurians. The sequence goes on along the minus strand of JAOPSE010001254.1, from coordinate 54,115 downwards.
GTCCACGATCCGACACTATCGTTTTTGGAACTCCATGTAAGATGAGAATACAAGCAATATATATCTGGGCATAGGTAATGACCGGGTAACATGTCTTGACTGGTATAAAATGGGCTACCTTTATAAGCCAATCAATTATAACCCAGATAGAGTCAAAACCTTTAGCTATCCTAGGTAATCCCACAATGAAGTCCATACTAATATCCTCCCATTTCCAAGTTGGGATGGGCAAGGATTGTAATGGTCCAACGGTCTTCATGTGTACTACCTTGACATGTCTACAAGTGTCACATCTTGCCACATAGCGTGCAATTTCAATTTTCATTTTTGTCCACCAATAGCGTTGCTTTAAGTCTTGATACATCTTAGTACTTCCGGGATGAATGGAATATCGACTAAGATGAGCTTCATCCAAAATTTGTTGGCGGACTTCAGCATCTTGTAATACCCAAATAGTGAGAGCAATAGAAGATACAAGAAATGAGAAATATAAAAGGGTCATTGGATCACTTGTGTTGTTATTCTCATCTTAGCATATTTCAAACCATGGGATTTACTCTGACTACCTATAAAATATACTAAGTAAAAGAATGTTGCATCATGTTGGAGTTTTGCTCGTGCATAAAACTAAAAATTAGAATTCAAACTTGGTTTGAATTGGATTGAAAATAAGAGAGGAAAATAGAAATAGAAAAGAAAAGGGAATGATAAAACTTATCAATTCTTGGGCCAAATCTATGCACCTTGGCCTAGTTCCACGGTTCCTCAGCTCCACTCGCGCCTGGGCAGCCCACTTCCATTTTTTTGTCACGCAGCCCAAATCGGAGAATTAGTGCAGGCAGGCTGGCCCCCGTGTCATCTACCCACTGCACGTGTGCCTCCTCTCCTTGTGTTGCCTGCTGGTGGACCCCACACTCCTGAGTCATCCCCTAGCTCACAGTCGAAGCAACGACTTCCTAGTCGCCCGCCGGAACTATCGCTGCCGGACCCAGATCTTCTCGGCCTGGGATCTCGGGGCGGACTCCATCCTAAGGCTATATAAGCCTACCGCCGGGTTCCTTGCTTCCATAATCATATAGGGGAACTGGCGTGCATCAGCGGAGAGAGAGAGAGATATAGAGCGCTGCTAAGAATCTCGCCGGCCGAAGACCCTGTGCCATCGCCTATCATCTGGCCGAGCACTATGGTGCCCTCGTCCTCCACCGACGGCGCCGCCGACCTGATGGCGCTCATGCAGGGGTACACACCCGAGGACCTCATCGAAGTACTTCATCACCGGATCGACGTGTGCTGTGAGCAGGAACCCTCTTGACGCCTAATCTTCGGTATGGCCATGCCCTGTGGACTCGCCCCAAACCATGCTATGCTTAACTTTTGTTGAATCGAAGTGCCGACGGCTTGGGTGTGTGCCTGGGTGTTCGGTTATGGCACTGTCATGCCGGAGTCATGTACAGCTCTAGCCGATGCCGTCAGGTAATGGGTAGGCGGCGTTCTGACCGTAGGATCATCGTGGCCATGTAGGATTTGTGTAGTGGCGTCCGGGCTGTATTTCGGGCTTGAATGGCGAGCACTGACCAGCTTCCTGCCGCGGCTATGGCGCTCAGCCACGGAGGGTGGGCTGGAGAGAAAATAGCGACGAAACCAGTGGAGGAAGATGGCTGTCTGCCGTTGATCTCCCTTTGGGCGGTGCAGCTTAGAAGGCAGAATAACCCTTGGGTCAGATTGATCTGTGCTGTGGATTTGGATCCAACGGTCTCTGGTTAATCTCGCCCACATAAAATCCTTACCGTTGATTGCGGATCCGGTGACTGTGGTTGCATACCGGTTCGTAGGGCACCAAGATCTAATCTGAACCACCGATTATAGATCGTGCGGCCAGAATTAGCCCCATACCCCTTCGTCCTGGGACTTTTGCAAAAGAGCCCTCGGACTCTTTTCAAATGAATCCGCCATCCGCGCACAGTGTTAAATAATTACAACCGTGCCCTGGAATTTGCAGTTTAAGCCCCGAACTCTCTGTTAATTATGTCTGAGGTACAGAACTCTTAGGAAATTCAGGAATAATAAAGAAAATAGGTTTTTAGTATAAAAACAATTCCAGAAACTTGGATAAATCATCTTAAATTCATTATAGCTCCAAATGGATCCATTCTAGTTGCATAAAATTCATATTAACAATGTTTATCAATTGGTAACTCTGTTTTAGCATGACAACTAGATTAAAATTTATCACTTAGTTATTTCCGTACCAGACACTTACAGACTTCGGAAAATCATAACTAATTCGTTTTAGCTCCGATTTGATCCGTTCAAGTTGTGTTAGTCTCGTACAAATGCGTAGATCATTATTATGCAGTATATTCTTATGTTTGGTGTAATGTTAATTTTATCTATACCATGTTTGTTTGTGTTGCTACGACAAGCGCGAGGACACGTGTCATCTGAAAGGCAAGTTGGTACCTGGATTCTCAACTGCCAGGCAAGTTGTGCCCTTGATTCACTTTTGTTGCCCAATAATGTTCTTTATAATCATTTACCATGCATAGGTTTAATTTTGATGGGACCCAATAGGTCACCCTAGATTGTTTATCCTGTTTACCTTGTTTACCCCTGAATCAGTTGGGTAGTTTTTGCTATTGCTTTATATGGTTTTGGGATAATCATTTATTATATCCATGTTCCAGTTATTTTGTTATTTTATTTATGTTCATGTCAAGATCATTGTATTATAGTTAATTGGAACATGGAGCTTAACTTGAGAAACACGTGCCACCACAAGGGAGGAATGGGACCCCTTGGCTGACTAATTAGGAAAGCTAGTGGAAGACTACCTTACCCGAAAGGGGCAAGGGCAGTAGGGGAGTTGCATCCAAGGAGGTTCTCGGGTTGATTTGCTGCGATGGCGGTCAGACGGGGGATTCTTGCAAGTGCTCTTCCCATAAACTGTAGCGGGTTTTCGGAAGCTAGTGGAACTTTGTAAAGGCCTCGTAGTGGATCCCTAGCCATTCACCTTGGTAGTGTCTAAGGGCCTAGCTAACCCTGGCGACATGGGAAACACGACTTGTGGGTAAAGGGTACAACCTCTGCAGAGTGTAAAACTGGTATATTAGCCGAGCTCACGGTCATGAGCGGCTCAGGACTCTCCGATGTTTAAATTATGGAACCTAAATTCAATTTGTCATTTGCATTTGCATGGGATTATTTAATTTTGTTCTATTATTTTTATTAAGGTTTGGTATTCACTTACATCTAGTAACTGCTAATAAAATTTTGACCAACTTATTAAAAGCAATGCTCAGCTTTAACCTTTATTGTTGATCAGCCTTACACTTCATGAACTTCCACCTTTGATGAGTTCATGTCACATTATTCCCCACAACTTGTTGAGTGATGAACATGTTTGAGCTCACCCTTGCTGTCTCACACCCCCCATAGGAGAAGAACAGGTGGTTTAGAAGGAGCCACAAGGCGAGGAGTTTGATCTGATCTAGGTGACGTTTCTCAGTTGACATTGGCGCCGACGATCCTTAGTTCGTGTTATATTTATCTTTTATTTTGTAAGTCTTCCGCTATGTAATATGTACTCTGACGTTTTGTGACATTTATCTCTATACACTCTGTTATTGTATATGTTGTCTTCTTAGCGCATGTATGAGATGCACCTGGCTTTGTTCCTTAAAGTCGGGTGTGACACATCTTTAGGCACAACTACACGATCCTTGAACCATATTATTCCTTGATCATCTTCTCTGAAGCAATTTTCTTTGCCGGCTTCTATTTTCTCATGAATATTCTTCATACCCTTGTCGGTTCTTTGGGTATCAATAATTCTCTATAGAAGAACTGACTCAAGCTTTAATTGTGTGAAAGTTCCATGTTGTATCATACCCAGGTTTAACTTTTCCATTTCTTGACATAGTGTGGTGTCAGGGGTCCCTACTGTAAGACAATGACAGGAAGCCTTGCGACTCAGTGCATCTGCCACCACATTGGCTTTTCCTAGGTGATAGTGGATTTCCAAGTCGTAATCTTTAATTAGCTCAAGCCATCTTCTCTGCTGACTAGGTAAAGATATATTTCAGACTTTTATGATCTATATATATATGACATATATTCCCCAGCAGATAATGACGCCATATCTTGAGGGCATGAACAACTGCAGCTAATTCCAAATCATGAGTCGGATAGTGCTCCTCATGCCTGCGTAGTTGTATTGAAGCATAAGCTATGACTTGGCCCTCCTGCATTAGGACACATCCAAGTCCACTACCTGATGTGTCACAATACACATCAAAAGGTTTTTTAATGTCTGGTTGAGCCAATACCGGAGCAATGGTTAATAACACTTTCAGCTGCTCGAAGGCTTCATTGCATTTTGAGGACCAGTCAAACTTGGTATCATTCTTCAATAAACCCGTGATAGGTTTAACAATCTTGGAGAAATCCGGAATGAACCTGCGGTAATATCCAACTAGTCCAAGGAAACTTCGGACTTCATGTACTGTAGTTGGCGGTTTCCATTCTAGAATATGTTTGACTTTGCTGGAATCGAACGCAATTCCTTTTGCAGATAATACATGTCCCAGAAACTGGATTTCTTCCAACCAAAACGCGCATTTGTGTAACACCCACTTTGTGATTGCTAGAAATAATACCAATAGAGAAAACAATTTCTCTTTATGTGAGTTTGATCTTTATGCATCATCATATGTGAACACCATGTCCAAAAAAAACAATTAATAAAAAGATATGCTACTAAATCATTGCATCATGCTGAATATTTTATTGTGTGTGCATTACTTGTGACAAGGTAAAAATAATATTAAAAAAAATGAAAATGAATAAGTTAAAACTAGAGTGGAATTTGAGATCTAAAAGGATTTCTGGAATTTAGAAAAGAGAAGAAATGAATATTATGAGGAGAAAAATAAGTAAATAAAAATATATGGTTCCAAAACTAGAGTTTGAATTTGTGTAATTAACTCAATGGAGGAACTCATAACCAAATCCAAATTCAAGTTTGAATTCAAAAAAAAGGGAAAAAGGAAAGTAGAGGAAAAATAAAAAGAAAAAGAAAAAGGGGAAACCCTAACTGGGCCTCTGTAACCAATTCGGCCCACTCCCTTCACGTTGGTCACGTGGCCTAGCTCTGATAAAATCGCGCTGACACCTGGCCCCCACTCGGCAGCTTCATGCGCTCGCTTGGTTTGTCGCTGACGTGTGGGTCCCCCATCCGCCAGTCGTCGTCTCCGCGAAATGGGCGCCGCGTGAACGGATTTCACCGCTTCTTGCGTGGAGCCTCCGTCAGTCCGCGCCTGCAGGGTCTTGGGCGCCTGGCTATAAACCTGGCCGCCGCCTTACTCCGTCCCTACCCTCCTTTAAACTGGTTCGCAGAGAGCTCTGTATTTATTTTACCCGCGGTCGCCACCATTGACACCGAAGGGAGTGGGAGAGAAATTTGCAGCGCCGCCGTCGAGGCTATCTCAATTGAGCACTCCAGTACTCAGGCCGCGGCATTGGGAAGCTTCGGCGACTCAGGGCGGAACCAATCGTGCCGTCAATTTGAGCTGAGTACCATCGGAAGTCGAGTAATCGCTCGCAAGAGCAGGGAGCGCCACCGTCGTCCGCCTTCTACCGTGGACGAGGCTCATCACTGTGGAATCCTCGGTAAATACCACACTCCTCGCATTAGTTCCATACGCTCATCGTGTAGCATCGACCCGAACCATAGATAATGCCCATGTGCCCAGTAATTTCTCACCGGAGCTTTGGTTCGCCGAAGTTCCGCTTCGCGTCGCGGTGGGCACAGTAGTCACCATAATCCTCACGAAGTAACCCCCGATCGTGTTCGTCGTTGCCCCCACATTGTTTCGCACCGAGAATATGTCGAAGTTGTGCTCCTGTTCACGAAGTGGGCGGTGCGCCGGCAATGGCACCGCCGCTGGAGGCCTGGGCGCCGCCGTGGACTGACCGGGATTGGGGGAAAGGGCTTCTGGCCATTGGATCTGTTGCCAACGCTTAGGATTAGATCCTGATACCGGTTCGGCGTGGGCGCGGGTGAGCCATTAGATCGTGATCGGGCGGGCGTGGGTTAGATTCGCGATAATTAAATCGGGACCCCAGATTGCTGATCCTACGGACCAGATCTCATACCGCTTCATGGCTGGTAAGATCTAATCGCACCCACTAGTTTCTAATCCAACGGCTCATCTCCACCGATACCCCTTCGCGCTGTCACTTTTGTTAAAGAGCCCTCGGGTTTTAATGAAAACAACCCGCCATCCGCACGGGGTTAGTTCTGAGTCTTAGGTGTTCTTGCGCAATAGACCCTGAGTTTCTCAGTTTTTGACGCGCAGTCCATACATTGAATAAAACCAGAGAAAATTTTCTAGGAAATGATTTTTAATGTAAAATTTATTGCAGAACTTAATTAATTCCTAGAAAATGCATTTTAACTCCTTTTCAGTCCATTCCAATTTCTATAATTTTATTATATTCTTGTTTATCATCTAATGTCTCTGTTTTGTCATGAAAACAGTAACAAAAATAATTTCTCATTTAATCCTATTTAAAGCACATAAAACCTTTGAAAATGCATAACTTAAATTCTATAACTCCAAAAATTATGATTCCTGTTCCTAGAATTTTATTTTAAGGTGTAGATTATTACTGTGTATTTTGTTTATATGTTTGGTGTAATGTTAATTTTCTCTATATCCTGTACTTGTTTGTATTGTGGTGAGTAGAAGAGCCCGTTGCTGAGGATCCTGGTGAGCAGCAGGTTGAAGTAGCTGAGCAGGAGCTCATTGAAGGCAAGTTGTGCCCTTGACCACTTTTTACCCAATAATGTTCCTTAATATCATTTATCCATGCATAGGTTAATTTTGATGGGACCTGATAGGTTACCCTAGATTGTTTATCTCATTACCTTGTTACCCCTGATTCACTTGGGTAGTTTGCTATTGCTTTACATGGTTCTGGGATAATCATCTATTACCTCTATGTTCCAATTCTTTTTGTTATTCTATTTATGTTCATGTTGAGATCATTAATGTTAATTGGAACATAGAGCTTAACTTGAGTAACACGTGCCACCACAAGGGTTTAATGGGACGCCCTTGGCTGATTAATTAGGAAAGCTAGTGGAAGACTACCTTACCCGAAAGGGGCAAGGGCAGTAGGAGAGTGGTCAGTGTAGGGAGGTCCTTGCTTGATTTTGCTGCGATGGCGGTCAGGCAAGAACCCTGCATTGGAACTTCCTATAAACTGTAGCGGGTTTTCGGAAGCTAGTGGAACTTTGTAAAGGCCTCGTAGTGTTGCCCTGCCGCGCTTCCTAGGTAGAGGTGTATGGGATTCACGACCCCTTGGCAGATGGGTAGCATGACTTGTGGGTAAAGGGTACAACCTCTGCAGAGTGTAAAACTGGTATACTAGCCGAGCTCACGGTCATGAGCAGCTCAGGACTCTCTGATGTTTAAATTATGGAACTTAAATTCAATTTTGTCATTTGCATTGCATGGGTTTGTTATTAATTTTGTTCTATTACTTTACTTATGGTTTGGTATTTACTTACACTTAGTAACTGCTAATAAAATTTTGACCAACTACTTAAAAGCAATGCTCAGCTTTAACCCCTATCATTGATTAGCCTTACACATCACATGAACTCACACCTTTGTGAGTTTATGTCCACTGGTTCCCCACAACTTGTTGAGCTATGATCATGTGTGAGCTCACCCTTGCTGTCTCACACCCCCCCACAGGAGAAGATCAGGTGGTTTAGGAGGAGCCGCCTAACACTGAGGAGTTCGATCTGATCTAGGTGGCGTTTCCCAGTCGACATTGGCACCGACGATCCTTAGTTCATTTTATCTTTATTTTGTAATAAGTCTTCCGCTATGTAATAAATACTCTGATGTTTTATGACATTTATCTCTATACACTCTGTTATTATATATGTTGTCTTCTTGGCGCATGTATGAGATGCACCTGGCTTTGTTCCTTAAAGCCGGGTGTGACAGAAGTGGTATCAGAGGAATGTTGACCGTAGGACGAGACCTAGATAGAAATGGACAAACCCTTTTCTACTTACCTTACTCTGACTCATTCTATACTCATCTCATCTTGATCTCGTCTCACCTTTTTGCTATTCTACTCTGATCATTCTTATCTTTTCTACTCTAAGACAAGATGGATTTTACACCTTGGAATCCTATGACTATGATCTTTCTAAGAGATAGGGAACCTAAGACAAAATTAAAACTATTTTCTCTATTTAAAAATGTTGTTTGATTGTGCTGATGCTAAATGCCTGATTTGCTTCTTTGATTGATTGAACTATGGACATCTTAGTATGTACCACCATAAGGTATTGAATTAGCTAGGATAGGTAAAATATTAATCTGCTTAGCTAATAAAATTCCCCAAAGTAACCTGATTTGTAAATACCTGCCTTGTCTACTGTTCTCTTACTACATGTATCTAACTCAGATGGTCAATACCAGGCGGGGTGGTGGAATTGATTTGCCTCCTAATCAGCACACTCGGAGGATATATAGACAACCCCAGCCACAACCTGCAGAGATGAATCCTCCCAATCCTCCACCAGGCGGAGTTGACCCACTGGTTGCTGCTCAGATGGCGGTGATGCAGCAAATGGCAGACACTATGGCTGATATGCGTGCCCAGATGCAGCAAGAACGCCAGGAGATGCGTCAGGAAAGAGAAGATATACGCCAGGAGTTGCGCCAGGAGCGAGATGAGATACGCCAGGAAAGGAGGGCACAACAACAGCAGCTGCAACAACAAATGCAACAACAGCAACAAGTGCCACTGCCTCCACCACCACCACCAGTTCCACCTCGTGATAAGCACTGGGAGTTCATGAGTCATAAGCCACCTACATTCGCTAGCTCACCTGATCCACTAGACGCGGATGATTGGCTGAAGTCTGTTGAGAAGATGCTGAATATTGCACAGTGCACGGACCGGGAGAAAGTTCTTTATGCTTCTGGACGTCTGACTGGTCCTGCTGCTGACTGGTGGGATTCTTATACTCCTGCCCATGATGCTGCTGACACTATTACCTGGGCAGAGTTCAGTACACAATTCAGAAACTACCATATTCCAGCTGGTATGATAAAGATCAAGAAGAAGGAATTTCTGTCGCTGAAGCAAGGAAGTATGTCAGTCAGCGAGTACCGCGACAAGTTTATTCAGTTATCCAGATATGCCCCTGAAGAAGTTGCTGAAGACGAGAGGAAGCAAGAGCATTTCATTGAAGGACTTAATGGACCACTGCAGTATGCTCTAGTGGCACACACATTTCCATCATTTCAGAGGCTGCTTGATAAGGCCCTGGCTATTGAGCACAAGCGTGTTCAGCTGGGTGATTTGAAGAGAAAGGCAATATCTCAAGGACAAGGAAGCAGCAGTGTTCGTCCTCGCTACAGTTCACCACAGGGTACACCGACTCGACCAGGAGGACCACGCCCAGTTCAGCAATCACCACTGAGGACTCCACCTCCTCGACAGGCTACCCCTACTGGCACCCCGACAAAGTTTTCAGGACAGAGTCCAGGCACCACATGTTTCAAGTGTGGGAAGACTGGTCATTATGCAAATGTCTGCCCACAGAGGATGGCTACTACTCCAGTTCAGAACAGGCAGCAAACACCAAGTTCTGGCAAGGGATATTCTATTGCCAAGGTTAATCAAGTCAGCGTTGATGCTACTCCGGATGGAGGGGACCTCGTAATTGGTATGTTTTATGTTAATGCAATTCCTGCAACCATATTATTTGATTCTGGTGCTACACATTCATTCATGTCTGCTAGATATGCCAACACAAATGAAATACCACTGCTAAATATGAGAAAACCCATGATAGTAATTACACCTAAAGGGCCTGTTGAGGCGAATCAAATGACACGTAGATTGACATTAACCATTATGGGTAGAGAATTTGGAGCTACTGCTATAATATTGGAGTCAAGCGGTATAGATTTGATCCTTGGTATGTCATGGCTAAGAAAGGCAAAGGCCGTTATAGCATGTGGTAGAGGTACCGTAGAACTCACTACCACTAAAGGAGAAAGGTTTCAAGTTAATATTGCAGTAACCTCCTCACCCATGCGTGCAATGTTCTTTATACCCGAGGAGTTTGTTGGTGACAACATCCGGGTGGTTAGGGATTTTCCGGATGTCTTTCCAGAGGAGTTACCAGGGATGCCACCTGATAGAGAAGTTGAGTTTGTTATTGACCTCTTACCTGGAACCACCCCTATTTCTAAACGGCCATATAGGATGTCCGTAGAGGAGTTGAAGGAACTTAAGAAGCAGTTAACTGAGTTACAAGAGGCTGGATACATTCGTCCGAGTTCCTCACCTTGGGGAGCACCGGTCTTGTTTGTACAGAAGAAGGATGGATCACAGCGGATGTGTGTGGATTATAGATCTCTTAATGATGTTACGGTGAAGAACAAGTATCTGTTGCCCCGTATTGAGGATTTATTTGATCAGATGAGAGGTGCTAGAGTATTCTCGAAGATTGATCTCCGATCGGGTTACCATCAAATGAGGATTAGACCATTGGATATTCCCAAGACGGCTTTCTTGACTCGATATGGATTATATGAGTTTACTGTTATGTCGTTTGGATTAACCAATGCACCAGCTTATTTTATGAACTTGATGAACAAGGTGTTTATGGAGTATTTGGACAGATTCGTCGTGGTATTCATCGACGATATTCTCATTTATTCTCAGAGTGATAACGATCATGAGGAACATCTGAGGTTGGTACTACAGAAGCTACGAGACAACCAGCTATATGCCAAGTTCAGCAAGTGCGAGTTTTGGATTGGCGAGGTGCCATTTCTTGGGCATATTATTTCTAATGGAGGAATTTCAGTGGATCCTGCTAAGGTTAAGGAGATAATGGAGTGGAGAGTACCCACTACAGTGACTGAGATTCGGAGTTTCTTGGGATTAGCAGGCTATTATCGGAGATTTATTGAAGGATTTTCTAAGATTGCTAAGCCTATGACTTCACTTTTGGAGAAAGGAAGAGAGTTTAAGTGGGACGAGAAGTGTCAAGACAGCTTTGATCTATTGAAGAAGAGATTGATGTCGCCACCAGTATTGGTTATGCCAGACCTACAGAAAGGATTTGATATCTATTGTGATGCATGTGGCCAAGGCTTAGGATGTGTGCTCATGCAGGAAGTTCATGTGATTGCATATGCTTCTCGTCAGTTGCGGAAACATGAATTGAACTACCCTACTCATGACTTGGAATTGGCAGCCGTTGTGCATGCGCTTAAGATTTGGAGACATTATATCATGGGGACCAAGTGCCAAGTGTACACGGATCATAAGAGTTTGAAGTATATATTCACTCAGAAGGATCTCAACCTTAGGCAACGCCGTTGGTTGGAGCTTATTAAGGATTATGATTTGGAGATTAACTATCACCCAGGCAAGGCAAATTTGGTTGCAGATGCCTTGAGTCGCAAAGAGCATGTTCATTCAGCTATTGTTGCCCAGCTACCCGATGAGATTGCTGAGGACTTCAGGAGACTTACCCTGGGGATAGTTGCTCATACTGAGGGAGTTACTATTGATGTGGAACCTACTTTGGAGCAAGAGATCCGCAAAGGACAAATTGGTGATGCTAAAATAAAAGAGATTAAGGATCTGATTACTGAAGGTCGAGTTCCGGAATTCACGGAAGATGAGCAGGGCACTGTATGGTTCAAGGACAGGATGTGTGTCCCTGATATTAAAAGCCTTCGGGAGACTATTTTAAAGGAGGCCCATGACTCGGATTACTCTATTCATCCTGGTAGTACTAAGATGTACCAGGATTTGAAGCAGAAGTATTGGTGGTATGGATTGAAAAGAGATGTAGCTGCACATGTGGCTATGTGCGATGTATGTCAAAGAGTTAAGGCTGAACACCAGAGGCCAGCTGGACTACTGCATCCACTGAAGATACCCGAGTGGAAATGGGAAGAGATTGGTATGGATTTTATTACTGGATTGCCTCGCACCCAGAAAGGATATGATGCTATATGGGTGATTGTGGATAGATTGACTAAAGTGGCTCACTTTATTCCTGTCAAGACTACTTATAAAGGTTCTCAACTAGCAGAGTTATATATGGCTCGGATTGTGTGTTTACATGGAGTACCAAAGAAGATCGTGTCTGATCGAGGTTCGCAGTTTACCTCAAGGTTTTGGAGAAGTTTTCATGAGAACATGAGTACAAAGTTGAATTTTAGTACAGCTTATCACCCTCAGACTGATGGACAGACTGAAAGGACTAATCAAGTATTGGAGGATATGTTGAGAGCATGTGCCCTTCATCATGAAGGAAGTTGGGATAAGAGTCTACCTTATGCTGAATTCTCATATAATAATAGTTATCAGGCCAGTCTGAAGATGTCACCTTTTGAAGCTTTGTATGGGAGGAAGTGCAGGACTCCTCTATATTGGGATCAGACCGGAGAAAGACAGTTCTTTGGGCCTGAATTGATTCAAGAAGCAGAAGAACAAGTCCGTATAATTCGAGAGAATTTGAGAGTGGCTTAAACCAGGCAAAAGAGCTATGCTGATAATAGAAGAAGGCCACTGGAATTTGAAGAAGGAGATTATGTGTACCTCAAGGTGTCACCACTTTGTGGAATGAGGAGATTCAAAGTTAAGGGCAAATTGTCCCCTCGCTATATTGGACCATTCTTGATCTTTAGGAGAGTTGGAGAGATGGCATACCAACTTGATTTACCTCCTAGTCTATCAGATGTGCATAATGTGTTCCACGTGTCTCAACTTAAGAAGTGTCTCCGTGTTCCTGAGGAACAGTTACCCATGGAAGAGCTCAGTGTTCAAGGTGATTTGACTTACACGGAGTACCCGATCAAGATTTTGGATACATTGACTCGAGTCACAAGAAATAAGGTGATAAAGATGTGTAAAGTACAATGGAGTCATCACGGAGAAGATGAAGCAACATGGGAAAGAGAAGAAGAGCTTCGCATAGATTTTCCCCACCTTTTCCCTAGATATTCTTAAATCTCGAGGACGAGATTATTTTTAAGGGGGGTAGGATTTGTAACACCCACTTTGTGATTGCTAGAAATAATACCAATAGAGAAAACAATTTCTCTTTATGTGAGTTTGATCTTTATGCATCATCATATGTGAACACCATGTCCAAAAAAAACAATTAATAAAAAGATATGCTACTAAATCATTGCATCATGCTGAATATTTATTGTGTGTGCATTACTTGTGACAAGGTAAAAATAAAATTAAAAAAAATGAAAATGAATAAGTTAAAACTAGAGTGGAATTTGAGATCTAAAAGGATTTCTGGAATTTAGAAAAGAGAAGAAATGAATATTATGAGGAGAAAAATAAGTAAATAAAAATATATGGTTCCAAAACTAGAGTTTGAATTTGTGTAATTAACTCAATGGAGGAACTCATAACCAAATCCAAATTCAAGTTTGAATTCAAAAAAAAGGGAAAAAGGAAAGTAGAGGAAAAATAAAAAGAAAAAGAAAAAGGGGAAACCCTAACTGGGCCTCTGTAACCAATTCGGCCCACTCCCTTCACGTTGGTCGCGTGGCCCAGCTCTGATAAAATCGCGCTGACACCTGGCCCCCACTCGGCAGCTTCATGCGCTCGCTTGGTTTGTCGCTGACGTGTGGGTCCCCCATCCGCCAGTCGTCGTCTCCGCGAAATGGGCGCCGCGTGAACGGATTTCACCGCTTCTTGCGTGGAGCCTCCGTCAGTCCACGCCTGCAGGGTCTTGGGCGCCTGGCTATAAACCCGGCCGCCGCCTTACTCCGTCCCTACCCTCCTTTAAACTGGTTCGCAGAGAGCTCTGTATTTATTTTACCCGCGGTCGCCACCATTGACACCGAAGGGAGTGGGAGAGAAATTTGCAGCGCCGCCGTCGAGGCTATCTCAATTGAGCACTCCAGTACTCGGGCCGCGGCATTGGGAAGCTTCGGCGACTCAGGGCGGAACCAATCGTGCCGTCAATTTGAGCTGAGTACCATCGGAAGTCGAGTAATCGCTCGCAAGAGCAGGGAGCGCCACCGTCGTCCGCCTTCTACCGTGGACGAGGCTCATCACTGCGGAATCCTCGGTAAATACCACACTCCTCGCATTAGTTCCATACGCTCATCGTGTAGCATCGACCCGAACCAAAGATAATGCCCATGTGCCCAGTAATTTCTCACCGGAGCTTTGGTTCGCCGAAGTTCCGCTTCGCGTCGCGGTGGGCACGGTAGTCACCATAATCCTCACGAAGTAACCCCCGATCGTGTTCGTCGTTGCCCCCACATTGTTTCGCACCGAGAATATGTCGAAGTTGTGCTCCTGTTCACGAAGTGGGCGGTGCGCCGGCAATGGCACCGCCGCTGGAGGCCTGGGCGCCGCCGTGGACTGACCGGGATTGGGGGAAAGGGCTTCTGGCCATTGGATCTGTTGCCAACGCTTAGGATTAGATCCTGATACCGGTTCGGCGTGGGCGCGGGTGAGCCGTTAGATCGTGATCGGGCGGTCGTGGGTTAGATTCGCGATAATTAAATCGGGACCCTAGATTGCTGATCCGACGGACTAGATCTCATACCGCTTCATGGCTGGTAAGATCTAATCGCACCCACTAGTTTCTAATCCAACGTCTCATCTCCACCGATACCCCTTCGCGCTGTCACTTTTGTTAAAGAGCCCTCGGGTTTTAATGAAAACAACCCGCCATCCGCACGGGGTTAGTTCTGAGTCTTAGGTGTTCTTGCGCAATAGACCCTGAGTTTCTCAGTTTTTGACGCGCAGTCCATACCTTGAATAAAACCAGAGAAAATTTTCTTGGAAATGATTTTTAATGTAAAATTTATTGCAGAACTTAATTAATTCCTAGAAAATGCATTTTAACTCCTTTTCAGTCCATTCCAATTTCTATAATTTTATTATATTCTTGTGTAACACCCGGTTTTAAAGAACAAAGCCGGGTGCATCTCATACATGCGCCAAGAAGACAACATAAATAATAACAGAGTGTATAGAGATAAATGTCACAATATAATCAGAGTACATATTACATAGCGGAAGACTTATTACAAAATAGAAATGTAAACATAAAACGAACTAAGGATCGTCGGCGCCAATGTCGACTGAGAAACGCCACCTAGATAAGATCAAACTCCTCGATACTTGACTCCACTTGAAACCACCTGTTCTTCTCCTGTGGGGGGGTGTGAGACAGCAAGAGTGAGCTCACATACGATCATAGCTCAACAAGTCGTGGGGAATAATGTGGCATGAACTCACCAAAGGTGGGAGTTCATGAAGTGTAAGGCTGATCAATGAAATAAAGGCTGAAGCTGAGCATTGCTTTTACAAGTTGGTCAAAATTTTATTAGCAATTACTAAGTGTAAGTAAATACCAAACCATAGTAATAATAGGTAAAAGTAATAATAAAATAATCCCAAATGCAATGAAATGACAGGTTAAGTTTAAGTTCCATAATTTAATCATGTGAGGGTCCGAGCCGCTCTTGACTGTGAGCACGGCTAGTATACCAGTTTTACACTCTGCAGAGGTTGCGCATCTTTACCCACAAGTCATGTTACCCATCTACCAAGAGATGGCCAATCCCATACACCTCTACCGAGGAGGCGAGGCAGGGTAACACTACGAGGCCTTTACAAAGTTCCACTAGCTTCAGACTACCCGCTACAGTTTATGGGAAGATCCAGTAAAGGGTTCCTGGCTGACCGCCATCGCAGCAAAATCAACCAGGGACCTCCCCGCACTGACCTCTCCCCTACTGCCCTTGCCCCTTTCGGGTAAGGTAGCCCTCCCCTAGCTTTCCTAGTTAATCAGCCAAGGGCGTCCCATTCCACCCTTGTGGTAGCACTGTTTTCCCGGGTGGTTCTCCATGTTCCCATTAACATAATGATCTTAACATGAACAGTAAAGAATAACACAGTTAATAAAAAGTATAACAATGAGTGATGAATATCTCTATACCCAAATCCACGTAAAGCAATAGCATGTACTACCCAAAACTTTAGTAGTAAAACCAGTGGTGAAGCAAGGTATAAAGATAGTCAAATCTAGGGTATCCTATTGGGTCCCATCAAAATTATCCTATGCAGATCATTATGAATAATAAGAACATGAATGGGTAAAAGAAGTGATCAAGGGCACAACTTGCCTTCAACGAGCTCCTGCTCAGCTACTTCAACTTGTTGAAGCTCAGGTTCCACAGTGGGTTGCTCGTCTACTCGCATCAATACAATACATACATGGCATAGCATAAATTAACATCACATCAAGCATGCAAATAAAATACACAATAAAAATCTACACATTAAAATAAACTCCTAGGAACAGAAATCATAATTTTTGGTATTATAGATTTTAAGATATGAATTTCCTAAGATTTAATGTGCTTGAGATAGGATTAAATGATAAATTAATTTTCTTACTGTTTTCATGCCAAAACAGAGGTTCTAGGTGAAAGACATTAATATTACAAAATTTTAGAAACTGGAATAAGTCAATTTGGACTAAAAATGAATTTTCTATGGATTTTACAAGTTCTAGCACATATTTATATATTAAAAATCATTTCCTGTTATTAATTATCAATTTACTTTGAATTCTGGACTGGGCGCATAATAAACAAAAGGTCAGGGGCCCGAGCGCAATAAATCCTAGGACTCAGACTACTATACAGTGGACTGCGGGTTGATTCCAGTAAAGTAGAGGGGCTCTTTAGCAAAACGCCCACGGCGAAGGGGTACCAAGCGTTTCTGGCCGTCGGATCTAACTCAACGCACCATATTAGATCTTGAGCGCAGTGAACCGGTACGAGCACGATCTAATCGCTATCGTTGAAACTCGATCCAATGACCCAGATTTTAAGTATTCGTGAACGACTTGGATCCGACCGATGATAGATCAACGGACACGGTTCCATCTGGCGAAACGATACGTAACTTTCTAATCGCAACCCTTTGTTCTCGATCCAAAGGCTAGGGTAGCCCTTCACTTCCCCACGCCGGAGTTAGGCGGTCCACCCTGCTCTATGGCGGCTGAACACGCCGGAGAGGAGCGGTGTCGCACCCCTGTGCACAGTTCAATACTACAAAGAGTGGAAACATGCCATAGGGAGGTGAGTAGATGGAGAACACCACAGAATCCATCTTACCGAAAATCTTGGCGGCATGGCCCCAGCTCACGCGCGGGGCAGCACGGCGGCGAGGGTCCGTCAACGGTGAGGAATCCCCATGGCTCCAAGTAGTCATCACATGTGAGATTGCCGCGTATAGGTTCCTGGCAACACAAGGGAACCCCGGCACCCAATAGAAGATCCCATTCGGTGGTCAGCGTAGGTTTTCGTCGGTGGTTGTTGATTCTCCGCTGTGGATTACGGCGGCGCGTAGCGCTACGATGCTTTCTGGGTAGATGAGGTGAGAGAGGGTCAAGGGAGTTCGCCCTGGATGTGGGGCTCGGCCTGCGGCCTGCGAGGAGCCGTGAGGGAGTGGATGGCTGGAGGGAGCAGCGGAGTCGCCGGAGGGAGCACCGCACGGCCGCCAAGGAAGAGGAGCAGGGACCCTGGGTGCCGAGCGCCATGGATTAATACCCAGGGCAAAGGAATCCTAGCCCGGAGTCGGTCGGCCAGGGCTACGGCAAAACCTCAACGGAATGCACGCGGTTGTTGCGCCAACCTCCCGAAATGCGCGCAGTCAGTTGAGGGGAGGTAGGTGAAGCTCCTGCGCTGTTGACCCCACTTGGCTGCGACGGGTGAAGCAAAGTCGGTGTGCAACGGGAAGAGGCAGCTGACGTGTTGGGCCCATGTGTCATTCACAGGTTAGGGGACAAGCGGGCTCGCAAGTGGGCAGGTTGGTGGCCGAAGCGCGCGCTGCATTCCCTGGGCCGCGCGTAGGGAAGCACGAAATTGGGCCAAAATCGCGAGAGGGAGCCCAGTTGGGGTCTTTTTTTGTTTTTCTTTTACTTTTCTATTTTTCTTACTCATAAATATTTTGAATTCAAATTTGAATTTGAATCAGCTTATGAGCTCCACCTTGAGTCAGGTGTTTCATTAAAATAATAGTATAGAAATAATATTTTATCTATTTACTTTGTATTATTTTTTTACTCACATAAAGTTTTCTTTTTATATTACTTTTATATTGTCACAGAATGCACACAAAATAAAATCACGGCATGATGCATGATTTAGTTGAGTGTCTTCTTGTTGATTATTTATTTGTGTAAGTGAGGTGTACACATGAAATGATAAGTAGAGATAACACACACATCTATATATAGGAAATAAATTTCTCCTTTTATATTATTTCTTACAAATTAGGTGTTACAAATCCTACCCCCCTTAAAAATAATCTCGTCCTCGAGATTTAAGAAGACCTAGGGAAAAGGTGGGGAAAATCTATACGAAGCTCTTCTTCTCTTTCCCACGTTGCTTCATCTTCACCGTGGTGACTCCATTGAACTTTACACATCTTTATAACCTTATTCCTCGTAACTCTAGTCAAAGTGTCAAGAATTTTGATAGGGTACTCAGCATAGGGTAGACTCTTGTCCCAACTACTACCATGCTGAAGGGCACAAGTTCTCAACATATCTTCCAACACTTGGTTAGTTCTTTCGGTCAGTCCATCAGTCTGAGGTAGGCCAAACTAAAATTCAACTTCGTATCCATATTCTCATGAAAACTTTTCCAAAATCTGGATGTAGGCTGTGATCCTCAATCCAAAATGATCTTCTTCAGTACACCATGTAGGGACACAATCCGGGCCACATATAACTCTACCAATTGAGATCCCTTGTAAGTAGTCTTGACCGAAATGAAACGGGCCACTTTGGTCAGTCTATCCACAATAACTCATATAGATTCTCATCCTCTCTAGGTGCGAGGCAACCCAGTAATGAAGTCTATACCAATCTCTTCCTACTTCCACTCGGGTATCTTCAGTGGGTATAATAGTCCAGCTGGTCTTTGGTGTTCGGCCTTAACTCTTTGACACACCTCGCACGTAGCCACATCTTGTAGCCACATCTCCCTTCAATCCATATCACAAGTACTTCTGCTTCAAATCCTGATACATCTTGGTACTACCAGGACGAATAGAATAATCCAAGTCACGGGCTTCCTTTAAAATAGTCTCTCGAAGGCTTTCAATCTCAAAGACACATATCTTGTTCTTAAACCTTATGATACCTTGCTCATCTTTCATAAATTCCGGAACTCGACCTTCAGTAATCAGTTCCTTATTCTCTTTTATCTTAGCATCACCAACTTGTCCTTTGCAGATCTCTTGCTCCAAGGTAGGTTCCACATCCATAATAACTCCTTTAGTGTGAGCAACTATCCCCAGGTTAGGTCTCCTGAAATCCTCAACAATCTCATCGGGTAGCTGGGCAACAACAGCTGAATGAACATGCTCCTTTCGACTCAAGGCATCTGTAACCAAATTTGCCTTGCCCGGGTGATAGTGAATTTCCAAATCATAATCCTTAGTAAGCTCCAACCAACGGCGTTGCCTAAGGTTGAGATCCTTCTGAGTGAATATATACTTCAAACTCTTATGATCCGTATATACTTGGCACTTCTCGTCACACTTAAACTCTCTTCCTTCTCCAGAAGTGAGGTGATAGACTTAGCAATCTTAGAAAATCCTTCAATAAATCTCCAATGATATCCTGCAAGTCCCAAGAAACTTCGGTCCTCCGTAACCGTAGTGGGTATGCTCCACACCACTATCTCCTTGACTTTAGCAGGATCCACTGATATCCCTCCATTAGAAATGATATGTCCAAGAAATGGCACCTCGCCAATCCAAAACTCGCATTTACCGTACTCGGCGTAGAGTCGATTATCTTAAAGCTTCTGTAGCACCAATCTCAGATGTTCCTCATGGTCACTCTCATTCTTAGGATAGATAAGAATATCGTCGAGGAACACCTCGACGAATCTGTCCAAATACTCCAAAAACATCTCATTCATCAAATCCATAAAATAAGCTGGTGCATTAGTTAATCCAAACGACATAACGATGAACTCATACAATCCATATCGAGTCGAGAAAGCCGTCTTAGGAATATCTGATGGTCCAATCTCCATCTGATGGTACCCCGATCGGAGGTCAATCGTCGTGAATATCCTGGCTCCTCTCCTCCGATTAAATAAATCCTTAATGCGGGGTAACAGAAACTTGTTCTTCACAGTGACATCATTAAGGGACCTTTAATCCACGCACATGCCTTGCAATCCACCTTTCTTCTTTACAAACAAAACTGGTGCTCTCCAAGGTGAAGACTCGGACGAATGTACTCAACCTCTTGCAACTCCGTTAAGTGCTTCTTGAGTTCTTTTAACTCTTCTACAGACATTCTATACTGCTTGGCTCCAATATTATAGCAGTAACTCCAAATTCTCTACCCATAATGGCCAATGTCAATCTACGTGTCATTTGATTCACCACAACAGGCCCTTTAGGTGTAATTACTCTCATGGGTTTTCTCATATTGTCCAACACATTTGCACAAACCCAAAATCTCAGCATGACGCAAAATTTTATTAGCAACTTATGGGGACAAATAGACCTTTTTATTCCTCCTAAAATGGTATCATACCGAATACTAACTAAAGGAACATGTAGATCCTACAAATAGTAGTAATTTACATATATGTTTATGTAGCTTGGTGGGGCTGGTGGTGGTGGAGATGGTGGTTGCTCTTGTCGTTGTCTCTCCAACCGTGATTGCCTTATTTCTTGCTGTATCTCCAGACGGGCCTGACGTATTTCCTCGCGTTCTTGTCTTATCTGGCTTTGCATCTCGGTCATCATGTCTGTCAATTGCTGTATTACCAGCCTTTGGGTTGCGATCACTTGCTCGGTTTCAACAGGTGAAGGATTTGGAGGATTCATTTCTGTTTGCTGTTGCGTGATAATCTTTCCTTTCCTGGTATTGACCATCTGAGTTAGATACATAAGGTAAGAAAGAGCAGTAGACAAGGCAGTAATTACAATCATGTTACTTTGGGGGACTTATTAGCTAAGTAGATTAGTGTGTCACCTACTAAAGCTAATACAGTACCTTATGGAGGTACATGCTAAGATGCCCAACTATAATGTTTCAATCAATCAAAGAAGCAAATCAAGCATTTATCATCAGAACAATCAACCAACATTTTTAAATAAAGAAAATAGTTTTAATTTTGTCTTAGGTTACCTATCTCTTAAAATGTCATAGGGGTAGGGATTCCAAGGTGTGAAATCCATCTTGTCTCAGAGTAGAAAAGGTAAGAATGATCAGAGTAGAACAGTAGATGGTGAGACAGGATCAAGATAAGTGTAGAAAGAATCAGAGTAAGGTGAGTGTAGAATGAATCAGAATGAGATAAGTAGGTAAGGGTCTTGTCCATTTCTATCTAGGTTTCGTCCTACAGTCAACATTTCCTCTGATACCACTTCTGTAACACCCGGTTTTAAAGAACAAAGCCGGGTGCATCTCATACATGCGCCAAGAAGACAACATATATAATAACAGAGTGTATAGAGATAAATGTCACAATATAATCAGAGTACATATTACATAGCGGAAGACTTATTACAAAATAGAAATGTAAACATAAAACGAACTAAGGATCGTCGGCGCCAATGTCGACTGAGAAACGCCACCTAGATAAGATCAAACTCCTCGATACTTGACTCCACTTGAAACCACCTGTTCTTCTCCTGTGGGGGGGTGTGAGACAGCAAGAGTGAGCTCACATACGATCATAGCTCAACAAGTCGTGGGGAATAATGTGGCATGAACTCACCAAAGGTGGGAGTTCATGAAGTGTAAGGCTGATCAATGAAATAAAGGCTGAAGCTGAGCATTGCTTTCACAAGTTGGTCAAAATTTTATTAGCAATTACTAAGTGTAAGTAAATACCAAACCATAGTAATAATAGGTAAAAGTAATAATAAAATAATCCCAAATGCAATGAAATGACAGGTTAAGTTTAAGTTCCATAATTTAATCATGTGAGGGTCCGAGCCGCTCTTGACCGTGAGCACGGCTAGTATACCAGTTTTACACTCTGCAGAGGTTGCGCATCTTTACCCACAAGTCATGTTACCCATCTACCAAGAGATGGCCAATCCCATACACCTCTACCGAGGAGGCGAGGCAGGGTAACACTACGAGGCCTTTACAAAGTTCCACTAGCTTCAGACTACCCGCTACAGTTTATGGGAAGATCCAGTAAAGGGTTCCTGGCTGACCGCCATCGCAGCAAAATCAACCAGGGACCTCCCCGCACTGACCTCTCCCCTACTGCCCTTGCCCCTTTCGGGTAAGGTAGCCCTCCCCTAGCTTTCCTAGTTAATCAGCCAAGGGCGTCCCATTCCACCCTTGTGGTAGCACTGTTTTCCCGGGTGGTTCTCCATGTTCCCATTAACATAATGATCTTAACATGAACAGTAAAGAATAACACAGATAATAAAAAGTATAACAATGAGTGATGAATATCTCTATACCCAAATCCACGTAAAGCAATAGCATGTACTACCCAAAACTTTAGTAGTAAAACCAGTGGTGAAGCAAGGTATAAAGATAGTCAAATCTAGGGTATCCTATTGGGTCCCATCAAAATTATCCTATGCAGATCATTATGAATAATAAGAACATGAATGGGTAAAAGAAGTGATCAAGGGCACAACTTGCCTTCAACGAGCTCCTGCTCAGCTACTTCAACTTGTTGAAGCTCAGGTTCCACAGTGGGTTGCTCGTCTACTCGCATCAATACAATACATACATGGCATAGCATAAATTAACATCACATCAAGCATGCAAATAAAATACACAATAAAAATCTACACATTAAAATAAACTCCTAGGAACAGAAATCATAATTTTTGGTATTATAGATTTTAAGATATGAATTTCCTAAGATTTAATGTGCTTGAGATAGGATTAAATGATAAATTAATTTTCTTACTGTTTTCATGCCAAAACAGAGGTTCTAGGTGAAAGACATTAATATTACAAAATTTTAGAAACTGGAATAAGTCAATTTGGACTAAAAATGAATTTTCTATGGATTTTACAAGTTCTAGCACATATTTATATATTAAAAATCATTTCCTGTTATTAATTATCAATTTACTTTGAATTCTGGACTGGGCGCATAATAAACAAAAGGTCAGGGGCCCGAGCGCAATAAATCCTAGGACTCAGACTACTATACAGTGGACTGCGGGTTGATTCCAGTAAAGTAGAGGGGCTCTTTAGCAAAACGCCCACGGCGAAGGGGTACCAAGCGTTTCTGGCCGTCGGATCTAACTCAACGCACCATATTAGATCTTGAGCGCAGTGAACCGGTACGAGCACGATCTAATCGCTATCGTTGAAACTCGATCCAATGACCCAGATTTTAAGTATTCGTGAACGACTTGGATCCGACCGATGATAGATCAACGGACACGGTTCCATCTGGCGAAACGATACGTAACTTTCTAATCGCAACCCTTTGTTCTCGATCCAAAGGCTAGGGTAGCCCTTCACTTCCCCACGCCGGAGTTAGGCGGTCCACCCTGCTCTATGGCGGCTGAACACGCCGGAGAGGAGCGGTGTCGCACCCCTGTGCACAGTTCAATACTACAAAGAGTGGAAACATGCCATAGGGAGGTGAGTAGATGGAGAACACCACAGAATCCATCTTACCGAAAATCTTGGCGGCATGGCCCCAGCTCACGCGCGGGGCAGCACGGCGGCGAGGGTCCGTCAACGGTGAGGAATCCCCATGGCTCCAAGTAGTCATCACATGTGAGATTGCCGCGTATAGGTTCCTGGCAACACAAGGGAACCCCGGCACCCAATAGAAGATCCCATTCGGTGGTCAGCGTAGGTTTTCGTCGGTGGTTGTTGATTCTCCGCTGTGGATTACGGCGGCGCGTAGCGCTACGATGCTTTCTGGGTAGATGAGGTGAGAGAGGGTCAAGGGAGTTCGCCCTGGATGTGGGGCTCGGCCTGCGGCCTGCGAGGAGCCGTGAGGGAGTGGATGGCTGGAGGGAGCAGCGGAGTCGCCGGAGGGAGCACCGCACGGCCGCCAAGGAAGAGGAGCAGGGACCCTGGGTGCCGAGCGCCATGGATTAATACCCAGGGCAAAGGAATCCTAGCCCGGAGTCGGTCGGCCAGGGCTACGGCAAAACCTCAACGGAATGCACGCGGTTGTTGCGCCAACCTCCCGAAATGCGCGCAGTCAGTTGAGGGGAGGTAGGTGAAGCTCCTGCGCTGTTGACCCCACTTGGCTGCGACGGGTGAAGCAAAGTCGGCGTGCAACGGGAAGAGGCAGCTGACGTGTTGGGCCCATGTGTCATTCACAGGTTAGGGGACAAGCGGGCTCGCAAGTGGGCAGGTTGGTGGCCGAAGCGCGCGCTGCATTCCCTGGGCCGCGCGTAGGGAAGCACGAAATTGGGCCAAAATCGCGAGAGGGAGCCCAGTTGGGGTCTTTTTTTGTTTTTCTTTTACTTTTCTATTTTTCTTACTCATAAATATTTTGAATTCAAATTTGAATTTGAATCAGCTTATGAGCTCCACCTTGAGTCAGGTGTTTCATTAAAATAATAGTATAGAAATAATATTTTATCTATTTACTTTGTATTATTTTTTTACTCACATAAAGTTTTCTTTTTATATTACTTTTATATTGTCACAGAATGCACACAAAATAAAATCACGGCATGATGCATGATTTAGTTGAGTGTCTTCTTGTTGATTATTTATTTGTGTAAGTGAGGTGTACACATGAAATGATAAGTAGAGATAACACACACATCTATATATAGGAAATAAATTTCTCCTTTTATATTATTTCTTACAAATTAGGTGTTACATCTTGTTTATCATCTAATGTCTCTGTTTTGTCATGAAAACAGTAACAAAAATAATTTCTCATTTAATCCTATTTAAAGCACATAAAACCTTTGAAAATGCATAACTTAAATTCTATAACTCCAAAAATTATGATTCCTGTTCCTAGAATTTTATTTTAAGGTGTAGATTATTACTGTGTATTTTGTTTATATGTTTGGTGTAATGTTAATTTTCTCTATATCCTGTACTTGTTTGTATTGTGGCGAGTAGAAGAGCCCGTTGCTGAGGATCCTGGTGAGCAGCAGGTTGAAGTAGCTGAGCAGGAGCTCATTGAAGGCAAGTTGTGCCCTTGACCACTTTTTACCCAATAATGTTCCTTAATATCATTTATCCATGCATAGGTTAATTTTGATGGGACTTGATAGGTTACCCTAGATTGTTTATCTCATTACCTTGTTACCCCTGATTCACTTGGGTAGTTTGCTATTGCTTTACATGGTTCTGGGATAATCATCTATTACCTCTATGTTCCAATTCTTTTTGTTATTCTATTTATGTTCATGTTGAGATCATTAATGTTAATTGGAACATAGAGCTTAACTTGAGTAACATGTGCCACCACAAGGGTTTAATGGGACGCCCTTGGCTGATTAATTAGGAAAGCTAGTGGAAGACTACCTTACCCGAAAGGGGCAAGGGCAGTAGGGGAGTGGTCAGTGTAGGGAGGTCCTTGCTTGATTTTGCTGCGATGGCGGTCAGGCAAGAACCCTGCATTGGAACTTCCTATAAACTGTAGCGGGTTTTCGGAAGCTAGTGGAACTTTGTAAAGGCCTCGTAGCGTTGCCCTGCCGCGCTTCCTAGGTAGAGGTGTATGGGATTCGCGACCCCTTGGCAGATGGGTAGCATGACTTGTGGGTAAAGGGTACAACCTCTGCAGAGTGTAAAACTGGTATACTAGCCGAGCTTACGGTCATGAGCAGCTCAGGACTCTCTGATGTTTAAATTATGGAACTTAAATTCAATTTTGTCATTTGCATTGCATGGGTTTGTTATTAATTTTGTTCTATTACTTTACTTATGGTTTGGTATTTACTTACACTTAGTAACTGCTAATAAAATTTTGACCAACTACTTAAAAGCAATGCTCAGCTTTAACCCCTATCATTGATTAGCCTTACACATCACATGAACTCACACCTTTGTGAGTTTATGTCCACTGGTTCCCCACAACTTGTTGAGCTATGATCATGTGTGAGCTCACCCTTGCTGTCTCACACCCCCCCACAGGAGGAGATCAGGTGGTTCAGGAGGAGCCGCCTAACACTGAGGAGTTCGATCTGATCTAGGTGGCGTTTCCCAGTCGACATTGGCGCCGATGATCCTTAGTTCATTTTATCTTTATTTTGTAATAAGTCTTCCGCTATGTAATAAATACTCTGATGTTTTATGACATTTATCTCTATACACTCTGTTATTATATATGTTGTCTTCTTGGCGCATGTATGAGATGCACCTGGCTTTGTTCCTTAAAGCCGGGTGTGACAATTTGCCGAACTTAGCATATAACTGGTGCTCCCTTAAGCGCGTTAACACGATCCGTAAGTGCTTAGCATGCTCCTCTTCATTTTTAGAATAGATCAGGATGTCATCAATGAAGACCACCACAAATTTATCCAACTCGGGCATGAATACCGAGTTCAACAAGTATGTGAAGTGAGCTGGAGCATTTGTCAATCTGAAAGACATGACCAAATATTAAAATAATCCATACCGCGTAGTGAATGCGGTCTTGGGTATATCTTCGGGTCGAATACGGATCTGATGATAACCTGACCTGAGGTCAATCTTGGAGAATACCCGAGCTCCAGTAAGTTGATCGAACAAGATATCGATCCAAGGAAAAGGGTACTTGTTCTTTATGGTGACCTCTTTAAGGGGTCTATAGTCCACGCACATTCGGAGTGTCTGATCCTTCTTCTTGACGAAAATTGCTGGACATCCCCATGGTGATGAACTAGTCCTAATGAACCCCTTCTCAAGCAAGTCCTGTAATTGAGTCTTGAGCTCTGCTAATTCATTAGGTGGCATTTGGTACGACATTCTAGAAATAGGAGCCATGCCGGGCTTTAGTTCAACCACAAATTCCACATCCCTTTTTGGAGGCAACCCAGGCAAGTCTTCAGGAAAGACATCCGGGAATTCACACACCACCAGAATATCCTGGATTTCTGGTATGATAGCTTCATAAACTTGCCCAAATGGTTTGATTGGGACAGCTACAAAGATAGACAGTTGAATCTCTTCACGGCCATGGCTCAATTTGATGGTCCTTAAGTCTGTATTGATGATGGCTTTATGTTGGGCTAACCAATTCATGCCTAGGATTACATCTATGTCTTGTCCCTTTAAAACAATCATATTGGTAGGAAATTCCCGTCCGGCCAACGTTAATGGTATGTGGAAGGCTACTTCCTTAGTAAATATCCGTCCCCCAGGTGAATGGATAATAAATCCTTCCCTTGATTCGGTGCAAGGAATACAATGCTTTTCCACAAAATTCTTGCTTATGAAGGTATGTGATGCACCAAATTCGAAGAGAATAACTGCTGGGTAATTGGCAACAAGGAACGTACCTGTTGGCCACTTGTTCTCAAATGCTATGAGTTAAGAACAAGGCAACACAAATGTTAATGGTTAAAGACCTTCGTCCTTTGAAGCATTATCTCCCTTAGGATATAATGATCTTCAGACGAAGGTCAGAAGGACATACCTTCAACATTTTAGTATGTAAAAATACAAATAGGGACATACAAAACGTAGAAAGAACATGAATAATTATATTAAATCATTAGATTATTCATATTGTCATTATATAATCATGTACAAACAATGATATTAAATTACATTTGTACCTTCGGCTTGACAGAAGGTAAAAGTCCGAGAGTGATGCACGAGCAATTACCAGTCAGCGTGAACAGTACGGTGTTACTATTCATCTATTTATAGGCACAGGACGCAGCCTGGGCAAAAATTACATTCATGTCCCTAACATTTACTATTAGCCAAAAGGTAAGCTATCGAGGACTAAGCAGTCTTTTCCCCTTTAGGTCGGTTTCGTTCTCCATCCACAGCTTCGGAATTGGTTCATCCTTCTTCCATATTGCGCCTTTCATACCATGTACACCTTCATCTCAAAGCCAAAGCCTCCTGTGATAGTATACTATACTGGAAAACATGTTAGTCATGTTTTTGAGGACCTTCAGAAGACGAAGGCCCCCAACAGTAGCCCCTCGCAGTATTAATTTGTTCTTGTATCTAACAAATTCAGGCTGCGACGTGATCGAAGGTCGTTAGCCGAAGGTCCGAAAAAACACCTTCCTTTCGCTAGAATAGCGAAAGTCAATGACAAATGGGGCCCGCCAAGTTGCAATGCACTAAGCATATAATAGAAACCAACAGCGACAGCATCTGCTGTGCCATTTCAATTGCTTGTGTTGTTTTCTCAAGTTTTAATTTTCTTGCTGTCAGATTTCACTTGTTTTGCGAGCTTCGGCATTTCGTTCAATTTTCCACCAAATGGCTGACGAGAAGAAGGTTGTTGATCCTGCCCTGGCTGGTTTTTACGAGGCCATGGAAAAAACAAACACAGAGAAGATTACAAAGGAGATACTAGCTGATTTGTCTGAAGATTCTGATGATAGTGGGAGCTTTGATATTGAAAGTGAAGACGAAGATGCAGAAAATCGACCCTGGCGACCAAGTCACACTATCTTCAAAAAATCATCCATTAAGCAAAGTCAAATTGATGCTATGAAAGGGAGATATTTCCGAGATATTTCAATTGTGAGAGCTGGAGGATGAGGTGTTTCCGCACCTGCTCCTGAAGAGGATGAGGTGTTTGTTTACAGGAGTTTTATGAAGGCAGGGCTTCGTTTCCCATTAAGCAGTTTCCTGGTCGAAGTGCTGAAGACCTTCGAAATTTTTCTACATCAAATTACCTCCAAAGACATTATTAGGATGGGGGTTTTTATTTGGGCCGTGAGAAGCTAGGGGCTGGAGCCAAGCGCAAAATGCTTCTGCAACATGCACGAGCTGTTGTACGAGACGAAGGCTACTGGCAAGGAGCAGTATCACAACAACTTTGGTTGTTATGGCTTCGTGCCCCGCCCCGATGTAAGTTACCTGGTTCCAACTTTCCGAAAAAGGTGGCCCGGGGCCTGGATGGAGGAGTGGTTTTATGTCAAGAATAATTTAATTGAGAGGAAGATATAAATTCAATTATTCAACGCCCCATCTGGTCTCGCTTCGGCATCAGGAGGCCAGCCACTGCTCTTCGGAACGATATAGAGACATGCCAGAGAAGCTACAATACTATGTGTACTTTTATTGGCACAAGAGACCTGGTTCAAGAACATATCGCCTACAAAGTATGGTCACTTGTGAATGAATGGGAGATGCCGAAGGAGGCTGCTACCGGGTCTAGTCAGGGTGGCTTGGTCTATTTAAAATATACTTTCAGATATAGTGGCGAGTTTGATGAGCCGAACAATGAATGGTTAAGAAGTATTGAGGCAACTAGTGATGAATTGCTTGGGGCCTACACAAGGGCTAAAGATGATGTAATGACATTGGCCTTCGAAGGCCGAGGCAAGAAAAGCTTGAATAGAGTTTTTGACGCCATTGGTTTTGTATATCCTAATTATTGCTATCCCTCGCGAAAGTAGGGAAAGAAAAGGAAGACTGCGGCTTCGGTTATCTCTGTTGTGCCGAAGGGCAAAAAGATTAAGGTCTTAACACACCGGTCGAGATACATTGAGATGGCCATAGTGCCGAAGCTTGGTGAAGGGACATCTTTCCCAGCTGTCGAAGCAGGGCAACCTGCTCCCACCATCCTTGGGGAAGACCTAACTAAGTTGTCGAATGTTCCTGAAGCCGGTCCAGTCAAAACACCAAAACATGATGCCGAAGCCAAAGAGAAGGCTGTCAAAGAGCCAGAGCCAAAGCTGCCAAAAATCTTGAGCCCGCCAGCAGAGGCAGAATTGTCGAAGGTTGCAAAGGCTCCCGCAACAACTCCCACGAGGAGAAGAATGGCTAGCGTACAAGACGTTGTCATGGAGACAACAAGGACACTGACTCCTGCCCCTATGAAAAAGATTGCCGAAACTGCTACGACTTGTGCTGAAACCGAAGCTGGGACCCCAGTGCCCATAGGGGCAGAGCCTGCTGCAACTGAGCAGAGAGCTGAGCAAGAATCTCCAGACACTAGCATGGCTCTGGATAAGAAAGATGCGCCTAAAAAAGCTAGATGTCCTACTCCCGAAGCACCATTCGAAGATTCTGACTTTATTATTCGACATGCTTCGGGAAAAAAGCTATCTGAAGAAGAAATCATGGAAGCCAAACACTACGCCCGGGAACTGAAATACGCGAAGGGGGCCTTGGTGTACAATGGCACGGACAAAGATGATTTCCTATACTGTCTTCCAGACAACAAGGAAATATCCGTCTACCGGGAGATGGCCAAAAATATGGGATTTCCGAAGCTTGAAGCTGGCCTCTCCGCCATGTCAAAAGATGACCTCGCAGACAGCCTTGCGTACAACAGTCTGAAGGTACGAGAGTGATGAACTCGAAAATAGATTATCTTATCTTGTATTGTCATGCTGATTCTATCTTTTTGTAGGGCTTAATTCTTAGCAATGCTCTGAGGGCGCAAAAGAATGCTGAAGATGAAAGTTGCCAGATAGCCCTCAGCAACCTTCGGTCAGAGGTCATCAAGCTGAGAAATGAAGCCTTAGAAAAAGATAAAATCCTGCTTTCATTGGTAGACAGAGTGAAAGATAACGAAGCTAAATTTAGCGCTCAATCCGAAACTCATAAAGCTGAAGTTGAAGACCTTCGAAAAAAACTTGCCGAAGTTAATGAGAATTTTGAAACTAGGCTAGAGAAAAAAGTTGAGGAGCTTCACGAATCCAAGGAGATATGCTTTGAAAAATCCTTGGATTGCGTGAGAAAATTGAAAACCAGCTTTGCCAAGGTGGGTGCATATTCTTTCGAAGAGAAATTCATTCGAGGTGACCCCGACGGTGTCATTGATTGGATAAGCGTGGAAGCCAAAGCTTTTGAAGAGATCCTCAGCGATCACAGGGACATTTATGCTTTTACCAGCGCTCGAGGGATTGCGGCAATTCTGGAGAAGGCTAGTTGCGACCATGTTAAAGTTGCATCCCAGACTAAAGCCGCCTTCTCCACAGACGACACGAGGGACCCTTCGGCCGAAGCTACTTTAGTGGGTGGAAAGTTTTACTCCGATGTTTGGGTGAATGGTGGCCGAGAATTGGCCAACAAAATCATAAAGGAAAATGAAAAAGAAACCCATGATGCCCGAGAAGAAGCTAAGCAAGCTGAAGAAGCTGCTGAGCGCACAAGGCGTATAGGTATTGTTTTTGAGTTTTAGCTTCGGAGTTTATTTTTTGGCTTCGAACTAACAATTTGTCTATTACAGCTGAACTCTCACCGCTGCCCGAGCTATACGACCCCCTAGCCTGTGACGGAACCTCCCAAGTCATTAGGCCCACCTACAGTTGTCCTTGTCCAACGGACCTCAGACAACCCTGCAGGTGCACCTGATCACTTGACAAGTTCGGTATCTGAATTCCTTACCTTTCCCAAGAGCGTTTCACCCGTCACACAGACATTACAATTCATCGGTGATACGAAAGTGCGGAAGCAGTTACAATAACTTAATTTTTTGAAAAGTAAGACAAAGTTATATAGTTACAGACCAGAACATAATATATGAGTGCTGAGTATTATTATTACAAACCATGGGAGGCAAAAACTCCTCCTGAATAAGCAGTAAAAAGTTTTTAACGGAGGGCCTTTCCTCCTGCAGCTTTAGTCTTGGTACTTTTCTTTAGGTACCACCTTTGAACAGAAGCAACAAAAGTTTGTTGCTTCTTCACCTAAAACAACATGGGACAAAGCCCTGAGTACAAAGTGTACTTTCGCAAGACTTACTCGACAAAGTAAAAGACTCTCAAAGATATGCAGGCTTTAAGGGAGTCAAGGTAAGGCTTATCAATAAGCAATGACTCTGTTTGCAGAAATGCTTACTAATAGTGGATCCTTAAAAATCCAGTTTTATTTGTTAGGTTAAGTAAATTACCTGTAACTAGAGTTCTTTCTACCCTAGTTCAATCACTAGACCTGTACTAGCCAATTTCTTAACAACCCCTTCATATTCATTGGATTTCTACGTATAAGGCAGTGACCATGTCTTTATATCCGTGAAGTTACGGCGATCCGAATCGATTATACTCAGCTAAGGATCTCCAATCACACGACATATGTAGCACTTAACCCTTGCATATGTCAACTCGCCACCGGGATTCTTAAGACCAGATCAGGTTCATGCCAACCGAGAGCACAGATACACCACCATCCAGCCTCTTGCCATGGAGGGTACACGCTAGTCTCGCCATCTCTCCACTCCCATTGTGTGTTATCTTATTCTGGTATTAGTCTGCCCGAGGCAAAGCTTACCCATGATGAGGCATGTGACCAGTTAAAGGGTCCTCGGTCAGCAAGCCTACATCGGCACGGTCCTTAATCGACTCAGACGGAGACACTACACTGAGACTCTCTTCTCATGCAAGCCACCCGCCTGGTCTCAGCTTTATCATTTCAAACCCAAAGTTTGGTACCTGGCATAGGTACATCTTTTCCGATGTTGAACCCATCGTGGCCATGATGGATCCACCATCAAGTTTTATTTTTGAAAACATCCCTCCCACTTGCAGCATCATCTTTTGTGAAAACAAAACATTTTGTTTTTCTAGAGCAAAGCTAATCATAAGAAAAACCTTTTGTAAAACAAGGATTTAAGGAGAAGTACTCAAATCCAAGGAAGGAAATGCAAGAATTGGTTTAGCACACAACTCCTATCACCTAATGCATCAAGTAAGTGAGAAAGATTTTAAAAGGAACAAGGAGGTGGCAAATGCACCGGGGCTTGCCTTGTGTTACTGGTGAATCACGCAATGTTCCGCAGATATCAAAATAAAAATAGTTGTCTGCCTGATGTTCCTCAGGTGGTGGTGGTGATGACATCCTTGTCTCTTCGACTTCTACTTCCTCTTCGTTTTCTAAATATAGCCAAGTATAATAATGAATGCTCATGTGATGCTCATGAAGATGCAAAGATAATAAAAGTTTATTATCTGAAGTCTTAATACAACTTTCCTTCACGGATCTCCGAGAACTTGGTGTTTCCGGAGTCAATAATGAAGTTCATAGGGCAGGGGCTAAGGTTTTGGGTTCTAAGTATCAAACATGGTCCAAATCATACCAAACTTTACCCAAGGCCTCTAAATATTATTTAGAGTTTTCCCTAAAAGTTTAGTGAATTTTGGATTTATTAATTATTCCCTAAAAATCTAGAAGCATGGTTTTTGGCTATTTTAAATGCTCTATATTTCCTATTGGAACTAAAAATCATGAAACTATTTTTATTAAATTCTAAAGGAAATTAGAAGCCAAGCAAAATTGGTCTCGTATTTTTAGGATTTTTCTACAATTTCTTATAGATTTCCAAAGTCTAATAGAAAAAGAAAAAGGAAAATGATGAATAGTTCTGGGCTGAAACCGGCCCGAACTGGCCCAGCCAGGGCAGAAGCGCGCCCACGCGCGCCCGCTTGCAGGTTTTGCATAAAGGCCCTGATCTTTTTGAATAACCTGAAGCGGGGTCACAACACTATTCCTTGAGTCGCTGACAGTTTACGAAAACGTCGCTGTACTTCTATTCCTTTACGGGCTAAAGTCCCCGACAGCGAGCGAGCGACGCCGCACAGAGCTCCGGCGAGCTTGTACCGGCCAGATTACGTAAAGACTGGCACCCTACTTTGGTCAAAACCAAATTCAAGACCCTCCGAACGTTTCCCCTCACTCAATTTCACGAAAGTGCTACCTAATTTGCTCTGTCCACGGTGACAGCGGGCATCACGGATAGTCAACCGCGTTCCCGGTGATTCAAGACAGCCTGACTCAATTGAACTGACCGAGGGACATCCAGGGAACCTAAGGAAGCTAAAACAAGGGAGCAGGGGGTATGGGCATACCTGGACTAGGCTAGCCACGGCGAGGTGCTTCTACGGTGGCGGAAACAGGGATTAGGGGCAATGAGAAATTCACGGTCTCTCGTGAACGATTGGAGATTTGGTGGCTTGGTGCATGATTACCCTACGGAGCTCACAGTGCGCTCAATTTATAATGGGCTTAAGAGGTGGCCGGGGATTTGGACGAAGACGCACGGCGGCCGAAGAAGACAGGAGTTACTGGCGCTCAGGATGGGTGGCCTATTACCGTGGCAAGCACCCCAGCGATCATCGGACGACTAACGCGAGTCACGGCGGTGTGGTTAAAGGTTGGAGGCGTGGCGCAACCGCGGTGAGCATCGTGGATTCCAGTGACGGTCGTAAGGCCACGTCGCCGGCGTGGGGATCCGAGGGATAGCGTGGCCGCAATACTTGAACATATCCGTGATGAGATCTTTTCGCCGGCGAACTCATTCCATAGCCCACACGCACGAATCATGGCAAGCAGCACTAATTCCGGCGAAGGGGTCACCGGTGGCCAGATCACTGAATCTGCGGATCTTTTGGCTACTGTACCATCTCAAACTCCTTCAGTCAACCTGACAGAGCGAATGGCAGGGAGAATTGCTCCAAATTTTATGTAGTAACTTGATCACATCACTACATCAAAGTCATAGCCTAACAAACCAGCTTTAACTTTGTCACAATGCTCACCACAAAATAGTCACAGAATCTTACTCAAAATCGGGCTCAAAGTTCACCCAAATTCACTGTTGCTGAAAGTTCAGTCCTAGGGTTGCCTGACAGCCCGACTTTGGGTCTAATTATCTCCAAATTTCTTATGTGACCAAAGCTTAATCTTTATAGAAAAATTGTTCCCCTTTTATAGCTCTACAAACTTGATGTGGTGACCTAGGGCAAAAACTTTATAACTTGGAAGATATAGAGCCCCAAAGTTGAGTCAATCCCACTGAAATTCAGACTTAGCCAATAGGGTTCAAATAGGACTTTTTGCAAATAAGCCCAAATCTCAAGGTTTAACTTGCAAATCCACATACTTGTGAACCATATGACTTAAGGTGCCTTACTTTCATGGTTTTTGCACTTTAGTCCAAAAGTGCACTAATTTTGCACTTAGCCCCCTAGGGTTTCAGTCCAGGGTTTTCCATGGTTCTCTTTAGGGTTTTTGGTGCTCTTAGGGTTTGGATATCCCTTAACTTCATTAATGGTGGTATTTTATGATCATTATTATCAAGTTTTGAAGTTTTCTCTTGTTTAGGCTTTGGTTACCCCTTTAAGCCCAATCTAGGGTTAAACACTGTACCCTAGGGTTTCACTTATGAAATGTCACATCAATACAACATGTTTGAACTTTTTGCCTAGTGAGTGCACTCTAGGTGTAACAAACACATGATATGCCAATGCTTATGATGTTATGCTCAAGTTTTAGTGGCAGTAACACCAGGGGTGTTACATCCTTCCCCCCATAAAAGAATCTCGTCCCGAGATTAAAAGTCCTAGGGCAAGTAATGGAAAAGGAAACACGACATATCTTTATTTCCTTATTTTTGGTACAAGGTAGGGGTGGTATGGGGTTGACTCCTCTTATTACAACAAATGTGCATACTTTGCAAATTACATGAGGCTAAAAAGCCTGGGAAATTCTTTTCTAAAAAGTCTTAAGTTTCCCAAGTAGCCTCATCTTCTGAATGTTGGTTCCACTGTATCTTGTAAAACTTGAGATTTTTTCTTTGGGTAATCCTGTCCTTTTGATCCAAGACTCAAATAGGGTGCTCTGAATATGTCAAGTCTGGTTCTAAGGCAACATCTGTTACTTCAATGGTTCGATCGGGAACCCAAAGACACTTCTTCAATTGCGACATGTGGAACACATTATGTACTGCAGACAAGGTTTTGGGTAACTGGAGTCGGTATGCCACTGGTCCACATTGTTCAAGAATAGGAAAAGGACCAATATACTGGGGTGCAAGCTTCCCTTTAACCCCGAAACGTGATACACCTTTCATTGGTGAAACTTTCAGGTAGACATAATCTCCAACTAGAAAGTACAAGGGTATCCGGCGTTTGTCTGCATAACTCTTCTGTCGAGCTTGAGCTTTCTTCAAATTATGAATTATTTGTTGAACTTTCTCTTTTATCTCCTTTACCATATCAGGCCTGAAGAAATTTCTTTCACCAGGTTCAGACCA
This sequence comes from Zea luxurians, assembly GCA_029449295.1. Lineage (NCBI taxonomy): Eukaryota > Viridiplantae > Streptophyta > Magnoliopsida > Poales > Poaceae > Zea > Zea luxurians. Next base: position 17,897 of record JAOPSE010001254.1, on the reverse strand, counting down.
GTTTAACGGAGTACGACACCGTCGTCCATATAAATCTTCGAAGGGTGCCATCTTAATGCTTTCTTGATAACTATTATTATATGAGAACTTCGCTAATGGTAAATGTTGGGGGCCTTCGTCTTTCGAAGGTCCTCAAAAACATGATTTAACAATGTTTCTGGAGTGTAATACATGAACAGGTACCTTCGGACTCGGATCAGAACCACAGTGTGAGAAACACAAAGAATACGAAGGTTGACGCAGAGCCGAAGCTATGCGCAAGGGAGCTTCGGCATGATAGCAGAAAAGGGAACCGACTTAAAAGGGAAAAGGCTATTTAAACCTCGATGGATCACTATAGAGTCATTAGCAAATGTAAAGGGCATGGGTGTAATTTTACATGGGCTGCGTCCCGTGCCTATAAATAGATGAACAGTGCTCCCGTACTGTTCACATTGACTTGGCATTTGCTTTTGCGTCACGCTCGTACCTTTACCTTCTTTCAAGCCGGAGGTACATTTGTAATTTAATATCATTTCTATTTTTCCATGATAATAAAATAGAAATGAGCTGATAATGCTACATAATTGTTCATGTTATATCCTACATTCCATATGATTCTCCTTTTATTATCATATGTTGCAATGATGAAGGTATGTCCTCCATGACCTTCGTCTGAAGATCATTATATCCCAAGGGAAATAATGTCTCGAAGGATGAAGGGCATTAATATTTAACATTTCTTGTGTTGCCTTGTTCTTAACTCATAGCACTTGAGAACAAGTCCCCAGCATTGGCGCCCACCTCCGGTGAATCCTTTTCGACCACCTTCGGCAAGCACTGACCTTCGTCATGCCACCGAAGAAAGCTTCAGCGACAGGGGCTGCTGCTCTGCAGCTACTGGACCCAAACAAGAAGACCCTTTCTCTTCAAGAAGCCCGAAGCCAGAAGAGGAAGGCCACTAGTCCAACACCCCAGGAGGACGAGTTGGACCAAGAAATCAGAAACATGGAGATGCTTCATCAACAAGTACAAAGGAAGAAGGAGAAGATGGCTTGACTAGCCGATCTTCAAAGGCGGATTGACGAAGCCACTGAAGAAGTACGCCATCTTGCTCAAGATGAACAAGAACGAAGGCCCCAACACAGGGAGCTTCATCAAGAAGGCTTGTTCGACGATGATGGATGGTATGATGATTTTAATCATGGTACCTTTACTTTTGATGATGCTTCTCCCTTGGCAGCAGAACTGCAGGCTATCCCATGGCCCCCATCATATAAGCCACCTCAGCTTCCAATGTATGATGGGCATTCAGACCCGAAGCAGTTTTTGATGAGTTATGAAGCAACCATATCTTCATATGGAGGCAACATAGCTGTCATGGCCAAGTCCTTCGTCATGGCAGTTAAGAATGTGGCCCAAACGTGGTATTCTTCTCTTCGGCCAGGAACTATTACTTCATGGCAGAAGCTCAAGGATATGCTGGTGACAAGTTTTTAGGGCTTTCAGACGAAGCCAGTCACAGCTCAGGCTCTCTTTCAATGCACGCAAGATCATGAGGAGTATCTCCAAGCATACATCCAAAGGTTCTTGCGCCTGAGAGCACAAACGCCTATAGTGCCCAATGAAATTGTCATTGAGGCCATGATTAAGGGGCTTCGTTCAGGACCTACTGCCCAGTATTTTGCTAGAAAGCCTCCACAGACTTTGAAGAAGTTGCTTCAAAAGATGGATGAATACATCCAGGCTGACAATGACTTTCTCCAAAGAAGGGAGGAAGCCTATAGGTTCTCTGAGATGACCAGGGGCTTCGGAGGAAGAATCCACCCAAGGCATGTCAGGTCAATCCATTCCACTAAGAGTGATGACAGAGGAAGTCAACAACAGAGGCTACAATATTCCTCGCAAGCTTCGGGGCAGCAACAAAGCTCTTTCCGGCCGCCAGCTCCAAGAGGCAGAGGCACCAGGGGCTTCGGAGGAAGGTTTGGGGATTAGCCTAGAAAAATTTATTGCTTATTCTGTTGTGAGGACAAGGGCCATACTACAAGGATGTGACATGTCACCATTCAGAAACAGAAGGAAATAGCAGAAGCCGTAGCTCAATAGAACCAGCCGAAGCAGGTCATGCACACTGCTTCGTATCACTCACCCTACATACCAGAGTATGTGGGTAACCATCCTGCAGCTTCTGTTGCTTCGGCTAGCCAGCCACAGGCATCTTGGAAACAGCCTCCACCTCCGCCACCACTACAACCTGTATATTCATGAAGCTAGCAGCTAGAAGGGAACCAACAGACCCATCAGCAGCGAGACTTCAGGGAGGAGTCCGAAGCTCGTACAGTCAACAGTACTGTGACAGAATCGAAGCATATCTATTGAGAGATATCCTACCCCTGAAACAGTTTTTACATTCATTGCTATTTTCTTTTTTAATAAGGAACAATTATTGAAGACCTAGTTCTCTTGTCATCTTCCATTTCCTGTAATAGCTTCGTTCTTGCCATAGTGAAAGATATCTTCTCCACAGACTCACGAGGTTCAAAAAGTCGCCGAAGCTACAAAAAGTCATTCTAAGGAACGCAGCGTAAGTATCACCGAAGCTACAAAAAGTCATTCTAAGGAACACAATGTAAGTTTGCTGAAGCTACAAAAAGTCATTCCTAAGGGAGCGCAGTGTAAGTTTTCTGCTCAAAAGTCGTTCCAAAGGGAATGCAGAGCCAAATACCGCCGAAATATAAGGTGAAGCGCGAAAAGTCAACGCAAATACCGCCAAAATAGAAGGCGAAGAAGTTCAAAAGACATTCCTAAGGGAATGCAGAACTTACAGCGAAAAGTCAGCGCTGATACACCGAAAAATAAGCAGTGAAGCCGAAAAATAAGCGGCAAAGAGATTGTGTATTCCACTATGGGGGTGTGGGTGTGTATCTTTGGCATAAACATCATTTTGCATAACATAACATCATCACATCATTTCGCATAACACAACATCATACATCATATTGCATCAATGGCACAAGAAGGGGATACAATGTTGACCTTCGAAGAATGCTTCGAAAAAGTGAAATTGTGCTAAGGCACAAAATAAGTTTTGAAGAAATACAGCTTCATCAGCTCTGAGGTGGAGGAAAAAATCTATTGTTGACGAAGCATTAATGTTTTTGCAATGCTTGGAGGATTTTTTATGAAGCATAAAAGCTCTTCTTTACGAAGCATGAAAAGAAGGGAAGGTGTTTTTTCGCCGAAGGCTCAAAAACGGTAGTACATAAAAGTTTCATGCATCACAAAGAAATGAATTATAAAGCCATTCATATATTACATTGAAAACCCATGAGCACCAAATATTACAAGCATAGTCCAGCAAATGTTACATTAATAATCTAGCAATGTTTTTACAATAGCTATTCTTCTTCTTTCAAAACTTTATCTGCAGCTTCGGTCAGCAGTTGGGTAACGACTTCGTCTACAATAGTTCGGCCATGTTAATAATTTCTGTTGATTCCTTTGCCTCTGGGTCGGCCAGTAACTCGAAGGGTTCTAGGGGAGGAGATAGTTCAGCTGCGGTAGAAAACGTAAATCAGCTCGAAGTCACAAAAATAAACAACAAAGTTAAAAGCCATTAAGTAATACCTATCCGCCTTTCGAGTTTCGCAACTTTTTCAGCTGCTTTCGTTGCTTCTCTAGCGTCATGAGTATCTTTTTTGCTTTTCTTTATTATTTCATGGGCCATTCCTCGGCCGCCATTTTCCCATACGTCAGTGAAAAATTTTCCACCTATTAAGCTTGCTTCGGCCGAGGGGTCCTTCGTATCATCAATGCAGAGGGTAGCTTCGGCCTGAGCCAAGGTTTTAACATGTTCACAGCCTGACTTTTCCAAAATAGCTGCAACTCCCCTCGCACCAGAGAACGAGCATACATCCCCACGGTCACTTAGAATTTCTTCAAAGGCTTCGGCCTCCCCACTTAACCATTCAATAACGCCTTCGGGGTCGCCTTGTATGAAGTTTTCTTCGGAAGAATAGGCGCCCACATTGGCAAAACTGGTTTTTATTTTCTTCACACAGTCCATAGATCTTTCAAAGCATCTTTCCTTGGATGTGCGAAGTTCTTCAACGTTTTTCTCTAAATGATTTGTCCAGCGTTCGCTAATTTCTCGTTTAGCTTCTACGACTGCGCATTTCTCTTTAGCTTCGGCTAGTTGCTTCCAAAGGTCTTCAATCTCAATTTTTTGGGCTTTAGATTGGGTTTTGAAGTTAGCTTCATCTTCTTTTACTTTATCCACCAATATAAGTAGAATTTTGTCTTTTTCCAAAGCTTCGTTCCTCAGCTTGATAACCTCTGTTCGAAGGTTGTTGAGAGCAATAGTGCAACTCTCGCCTTCGACATTCTTTTGCGCCCTTAAGGCGTTGCTAAGTATTAAGCCCTACACGAAAGAATGAATGGATCAATATAAGAACAAAAGACTAATTCGAAATTCATAAATTTCCAAATTCACAATTTTTGTACCTTCAGACTGTTGTATGAAAGGCTATCCGCGAGATCGTCCTTTGTCATGGCACAAAGGCCAACTTCGAGCTTCGGAAACCCCATACTTCTGGCCATCTCCCAGCAAACAGATAATTCTTTGTTGTCTGGGAGGCAATATAAGAAGTCATCTTCGTCAGTGCCATTAAACACTAAGGCCCCTTTCGGGTATTTTAGTTCTCGGGCATAGTGTTTAGCTTCAAAAATTTCTTCTTTAGATAATCTTTTTCCTGAAGCGTGTCGAATAATATAATCAAGGACTTCGGAAGACGCTTCGGGAGCAGGAGCGGCAGCTTTTTCAGGCAAAATCTATTCTATACATTCTTCTTCCACTGCCTTTTCTCTAGTTTCCAAGGATTTCTCCTTGGCGGGCACTGAAGGCCCAGCTTCGGCGTCAGCATGGATCAGAATAGCTTCGGCTTCGGTCAGCTTTGTCTCAGTTTCAATCTATGTTTTCGAAGCCTTGGCAATTTTTCCTGGAGTAGAGCTTGAAGTTTTTATCGTCTCCAGTACATCTAATACACTAGCCATCCTTTTTCTCTTGGGGGTTGCTGCTAGACCTTTTTGTGTCTTCGGCACCTCCACTCCTGCCGAAGGGCTTAGAACCTCTGATGTTTTTGTCCCTTCGGTTCTCGGTTCTTCAATTTTGTCAGTCTTCGGCATTGCAGCCGGCTCTTCAATCCTCGGCGTAAGAGCAGGTCCTTTGGCTTCAATAGTCGAAGAGGCCTCACCGCCAAATTCAGGCACTATGGCCGGTTCAATGTAGCGCGGTCGGTGAGTAAGGACCTTCAACTTTTTCCTCTTTGGCGCTGGCTCGCTTGAAGCAGCTGAAGCAGCATCCTTCCCAGAAGTTGCACCCTTTCTTTTCTGCCCCCGCGGCGGGTACCGATAGTCCGGGTACTGTTGGGGCATTCGGCTTTCGAAGGTACTCAAAAACATGATTTAACTATGTCTCTGGAGTATAATGTGTAAACAGGTACCTTCGGACACAAATCAAAACCACAGCGTGCAGATGCACAAAGAGTATGAAGGATGGCGCAGAGCCGAAGCTATGCGCAGGGGAGCTTCGGCGTGATAGCAGAAAAAGAAACTGACTTAAAAGGGAAAAGGCTATTTAGACCCCGATGGATTGCTATAGAGTTATTAGCAAATGTAAAGGGCATGGGTGTAATTTTACATGGGCTGCGTCCTGTACCTATAAATAGATGAACAGTGCTCCTGTACTGTTCACGCTGACTTGGCATTTACTTTCGCGTCATGCTTGTACCCCTGCTTTCCTTTGAGCCGAACGTACATTTATAATCTGTTATTGTTAATACAGTAACGCAGATAAAAATAAGTTGATAATAACATTTAAAGTGTTTATATTATTTTTCATATCTTGTGTATGAATCCTTCTTCATCATTTATTGTGCTTATGAAGGTTTGTCCTTCATAACCTTCGTCCGGAATTCATTATATCCGAAAGGAGATAATGCTTCGAAGGACGAAGGACTTTAACATTTAACACTTTTTATGTTGCCTTGTTCTTAACCCGAAGCATTTGAGAACTAGTCCCCAACAGGTACACAAATCCAATAGCATCAAAAACTCTATTTAGTCTTTTCTTTTTTCGGCTCTCGAAGGCCGCAGATAGTGCATTATCTTCAGACTTGGAGTATGCTCCAAGTAGTTCATCACTAGTATTTTCAACACACTTCAACCAGTCATCGTCTGGTTCGATAAACTAGTCCCCAAACCTGAAGGTATATTTCAATCGAACTAAACCACCTTCGCTAGGGTTAGTGATGCTCTCTGTTGGCATTTCCCAGCTGTCTATCAATGGCCATGTCCTGTAGGATACATGTTCTTGAACTAAATCCCTTGTCCGGATAAAAGAGCAAACTGTGCTGAAGGCCCTTTGGCATGCTTCGGCTGCCTCATCAATCTCTACCTTCGGTTTGCGGAGGCCAAAGCGGGACCAGATGGGGCGCATGATGATCTCTTTAATATCTTCTCTCGCCTTCAAATCATTTTTTACATAAAACCACTCTTCCATCCAGGCCCCGGGCCACCTCTTCCGAAAAGTTGGCACTGGGCAGCTCGAGCCAGAATGAGCAACGAAGCCATAGCAACCAAAATTGTTATGATACTATTCTTTACCCCAGGGCTTCGTCTCATACGAAAGTTTGTGCATGCTACAAAAACATTTTGCACTTGGCTCCAGACCTTGACTTCTCATCGCCCAGACAAAGATCCCCATTCTAATAATTGCTTCAGGAGTGATCTGGTGGAGAAAAATCTGATATGTCTTCAAAACTTCAACAACAAATCTGCTCAACGGGAACCGAAGCCCAACTTTGAAGAAGCTTCCGTAGATCACGACTTCGTTTTCTTTGGGAGCAGGAACGGCTCTGTCTACGTCAGCCCTCACAATAGACAAATCCCGAAAATATCTTCCTCTCATATTATCAAGATGACTCTGTTTGATAGTCGATTTCCCGAAGACTGCATGACTTGGTCGCTAGGGCCTATCTTCAGAGTCTTCACCTCCACTTTCCACATCATAACTGTCGCTGTCATCAGTATCTTCAAATAAGCCTTCTAGAATTTCCTTAGTAATCTTTTCTGTATTTGTCTTTGATATTGATTCAATAAATCCAGCAGCCTTCTCCTCAACGAGCTTATCCTCTTCGCTCAGCTTCGTCTCAGCAACAACTTTTTACTCTTGAGACATCTTCTCTTCGGAAATAGTGAAAATGTGTCCTTAAAGTCAAAGCTTAGAAAATCTAAAAAACCAAGCAAGCGTTGATAGACAAGAGCTAAAAAATTGAGCAAGCAAAGCAGGTGGCAGATAGCGTACCAAATGTACTCGGGGTGAGTTCCTATTTATACGCCCAGTGCGTTCCAAATTGGAGGGCCCCGCCTGTCATCGACTGTTGCCATTCTAGCAAAGGGAAGGTGTTTTTTCGGACCTTCGGCTTAAGGCCTTCGTCCATATCGCAATTTGAATTCGTTATTCTAACAAATTAATATTGCGGGGGGCTACTGTTGGGGGCCTTCGTCTTCCGAAGTTCCTCAAAAACATGATTTAACAATGTTTCTGGAGTGTAATACATGAACAGGTACCTTCGGACTCGGATCAGAACCACAGTGTGAGAAACACAAAGAATACGAAGGTTGACGCAGAGCCGAAGCTATGCGCAAGGGAGATTCAGCATGATAGCAGAAAAGGGAACCGACTTGAAAGGGAAAAGGCTATTTAAACCTCGATGGATCACTATAGAGTCATTAGCAAATGTAAAGGGCATGGGTGTAATTTTACATGGGCTGCGTCCCATGCCTATAAATAGATGAACAGTGCTTCCGTACTGTTCACGTTGACTTGGCATTTGCTTTTGTGTCACGCTCGTACCTTTACCTTCTTTCAAGCCGAAGGTACATTTGTAATTTAATATCATTTCTATTTTTCCATGATAATAAAATAGAAATGAGCTGATAATGCTACATAATTGTTCATGTTATCTCCTACATTCCATATGATTCTCCTTTTATTATCATATGTCGCAATGATGAAGGTATGTCCTCCATGACCTTCGTCTGAAGATCATTATATCCTAAGGGAAATAATGTCTCGAAGGACGAAGGGCATTAATATTTAACATTTCTTGTGTTGCCTTGTTCTTAACTCATAGCACTTGAGAACAACTCCCCAACAGTAAACAATCAGCCCATTTCTGTGGGAATTCCAAAGCACAAGCCCGTAACATGTCCTCAAGTATTTGATTCACTCTCTCAGTCTGCCCACTGGTTTGAGGATGATAGGCCGAACTATGGAGCCACTTAGTATCCAAAGCCTTGTGAAGTTCTTCCCAAAATTTGGACATGAATTGCGGTCCACGATCCGACACTATAGTCTTTGGAACACCATGCAAACTGAGAATACGGGCAATGTATAATTCTGCATATGTGCCCACTATATACTTTACCCTGACTGGAAGGAAGTGGGCGATCTTTATAAGTCGATCGACAATGACCAGATGGAATCATATCCTTTTGTTGTCCTGGGCAATCCCACAATAAAGTCCATGCTTATATCCTCCCATTTCCATGTTGGTATAGGTAGAGATTGTAATGGACCAGCAGGTTTCATGTGTATGGCCTTGACACGTCTACAAGTGTCACATCTTGCCATATAGCGTGCGATTTCAATCTATATCTTTGTCCACCAATAATGTTGTTTTAGATCATGATACATCATAGTGCTTCTGGGATGAATAGAATAGCGACTAAGATGTGCTTCATCTAGAATTTGCTAGTGGACCTCATCATTTTTAGGCACAACTACGCGGTTGTTAAACCATACAACACCTTGATCATCTCTTCTGAAGCAGTTGGCTTTACCAGCTTCTATTATCTCATGAATGTGCTTCATTCCCTCATCATTTCTTTGTGCGTCAATTATTCTTTGCAGGATGACTGACTCAAGCTTCATGTGATTTGAAGTTCCATGCTGAATCATTCCCAGGTTCAATTTCTCCATTTCTTAGCATAACGTAATGTTAGAAGTCTTCATGGTAAGGCAATGACAGAAAGCCTTACGACTTAACGCATCTGCAACTACATTAGCTTTGCCTGGGTGATAGTGAATCTCTAATCTATAATCCTTTATCAGCTCGAGCCATCTCCTTTGTCTCATATTAAGCTCTGACTGGGTAAAGATATACTTCAAACTTTTATGATCTATATAAATGTGACAGATATTCCCTAGCAGATAATGATGCCATATTTTTAAGGCATGAACCACCGTAGCTAACTCCAGGTCATGAGTTGGATAATGTTCCTCATGCCGGCGCAATTACCTTGAAGCATAAGCTATTACTCGGCCTTCTTGCATTAGAACACAGCCGAGACCACTGCCTGATGCGTCACAATATACATCAAAGGGCTTTTCAATATCCGGTTGAGCCAATACTAGAGCAGTGATTAATAATACTTTCAGCTGCTCAAAGGCTTCATTACACTTTAAGGACCAATTAAATTTAATATAATTCTTCAATAAACTTGTGATTGGTTTCACAAGCTTGGAAAAATCTGGTATGAATCGGCGGTAATAACCAGCCAGTCCAAGGAAACTTCGGACTTGATGTATAGTGGTTGGGGGTTTCCACTCCAAAATATCCTTGACTTTGCTGGGATCCACCGCAATCCCCTTGGCAGATAATACATGTCCTAGAAATTGGATCTCCTCCAACCAGAATGCGCATTTACTGAACTTAGCATATAATTGGTGTTCCCTTAAGAACGTTAATACGATCCGCAAATGTCGAGCATGCTCCTCTTCATTCTTAGAGTATATTAAGATATCGTCAATGAATACCACCACAAATTTGTCCAACTCAGGCATAAATACCGAGTTCAACATATATGTGAAGTGGGCAGGAGCATTTGTCAGTCCGAAAGACATAACCAAATATTCAAATAATCTATACAGCGTAGTGAATGCGGTCTTTGGTATATCTTCGGGTCGGATACGGATCTGATGATAACCCGACCTGAGGTCAATCTTGGAGAATACCTGAGCTCCGGTAAGTTGATCAAATAGAATGACAATCCGGGGAAGAGGGTACTTATTCTTGATGGTGACCTCATTAAGGGGTTTATAATCCACGCACATCCATAATGTTTGGTCCTTCTTTTTGACAAAGATGGCTAGACAACCCCAAGGTGATGAAGTTGGTCGGATAAATCCTTTCTCAAGTAGATCTTGTAATTGGGTCTTGAGTTCTGCCAATTCATTCAGAGGCACTCGGTATGACCTTCTAGAAATGGGAGCCGTACCGGGCTTCAACTTAATCACAAATTCTACATCTCTTTCTAGAGACAATCCAGGCAGATCTTCCAGAAAGACGTCTGGGAACTCACATACTACCGGAATATCCTGGATCTCTGGTATGATGGCTTCATATACTCTGCCAGTTGGTTTAGCTGCAATGGCTACGGGGATGGACAAAAGAACCTCTTCTTGGCCAAAACTCAACCTGATAGTTCTCAGATCAGTGTTGAGGATTGCTTTATGCTGGGCTAACCAATTCATGCCCAAAATTACATCTATGTCTTGGCCTTTTAGAACAATCATGTTTGTAGGAAAGTCTCGTTCAGCCAATGTTACGGGCACATGGTAAGCCACCTCTTTAGTAAATATTTGTCCCCCAAGCGAATGAATTATAAACCCTTCCCTTGATTCATGGTATGGAATGCAATATTGCTCCACAAACGTTTTGCTTATGAATGTATGTGAAGAGCCAGAATCAAAAAGGATAACGACAGGGTGATTGGCCACGAGAAACGTACCCATCATAATCGGTTCGCCTTTCGGTGTTGTGGCCACTTGAGTATAATAAATCCGCCCCGTCTTTCTCATATTTTTGGCCACGGTATTGTTTGCCGCATTTCCCTTGACTTGAGCGGAACTCCAAGAACTCTGCTAATTATTTGATCTGTTCTGCTTCGGGTATGGACAATCCTTGATAAAATGTCCGGACTTTCCACAATTAAAGCAGCCTGTTGAAGAGCTTGGGAGAGCGGGGAAACGAGTGCCAGGGGCACCCGGCTGATTTGTAGCGGTGGGGGCAGCGGTAGGATGGATAAAAACCGGTTGTTTCAAAGGGTAGGAGGGTGGGCGTGATGAAGAACGATTCTGATTAAAAGGTCGGATTACCAACCTTTGTCTTTTCTTAGGCCCATGATTGGGCCTGTCGCCTCCATTCCCCTTTGATTTTCTGGAGCCTGCATATTTGGCTTCAACTGCTAGTGCCGTGCTGATAGTCCTTTCGTAAGAAAGATCAATGTAGGTGGCCATCTTTCGTTGCATTCGATCATTAAGGCCTCTCATGAAGCAATTTCTCTTCTTTAAATCCGTGTTGACTTGATCAATAGCATATTGGGACAAGTGGTTAAATTTGTTGAGATACTGAGTGATAGTATCCCCACCCTGTTTGAGCTTCATAAACTCCTCCTGTTTCATATGGAGGACCCCTTCAGGTATATAATGCTCCCGAAAAGCCAACTTGAACTTGTCCCAAGTAATTTATGACCGGCCGGCTGAACGGCTACATAATTTCCCCACCATGTACTAGCAGGGCCTCGCAACTATTGTGCCGCAAATAAGGGCTTTTGAGTCTCCGTTCATCGGAGAAGCCCGAACTTCTGTTCAATAACGTGGATCCACTCATCCGCTTCCAGAGGATCTTCCGCCTTGAAAAACAATGGGGGACGTGTCTCTGAGAAATCCAGATATGATGTTTCACAGGGTCCTTGCAGATACGCTCGCCCGCCTTGCTGCTGCATTTGTTGCCCCGCCATTTCTCGCAGAAAGTGGGTGTTGTCAGCTGTGGCATTAACTAAGGCAGCGATGGCCTCAGTTAATGTTGGAGATATTGGGGGTGGATTCTGGGTTGCTTCCCTCCCACGGGAGGTTCCTGCCCCATCCTATGCGCGAGTCTTAGATGGCATCTAAGGCAAAGAACATTTGGAGAAATATAATATGCCAAAGCAAACCATCCATTTTACATTACTTAAAAAGTTAATGATACAGACTCGTATGTACAATAGGATTACATTACCTATTACACATTATTAATACTACTTCTATACTACACTACTCTAGCTTCTTGTCGCTTTTGGTAGCCTCGCTGTCAGGTGTAGGAGACCATTCATCGACCAAATTCATGGAAGGAGTGGCCTGAAAAGGTCTAGTTCCCCTCCAAGAGCATCACCCGCTGCTCTAGATGGTCTAGCTCCCATCCCGACAGGATCCGCAGGGACGTTAGGGTGCAGTTGTGAATACAATACATGAACTTATTCATGTAGTGTATTACAATAAACCTGCAAGTTATCCACGACTGAGCTAAGCTCCTCCACACGGGCTCGAGCTCTAGCTCCCTTCGCCCAAGCAAATGAACGAGAGTTAACAGCCCAATCGAGCGCTAGATCCCGTTCAGCTAATTGGTCTTGCAGGTGGCGGATGTCTGTTCTCAATTCGTTTATTCTTTCACCATCCGCGACCCATATATCGTTCCTGTGATAGAGTTCTGGTCGAAGCTGTTCAACTTGGGCTTCCAGATCCCCGATTGGATCATTGCTACCACTGCTACTGTCTTCATGTCATGGGGCAAGTTGATGTCAAGGTACGCCAATCGGCCTGGTAGACTTGTGCGCGGTCTTTCTTGTGCGTGGCGGCATATCTCCATGAGGGGAAAATCTTATTAGCATAGTTTTTAGCATGATGCATGTATAATTATAGAATCAACCTTAGTTGATTCACACCTATACATTGCACTCTACTATCTGGTCTTCGACCCACACCCTGTTTCTGTGTCGTAGCTCCATTCGAAGTTGCTCCACCTGGGCTTCTAGATCTCCAATGGGGTCATTACTGCCGTTGCTGCTCTCCTCATGCCTTGGAGCAAGCTGATGTCGAGGCACGCCAATTGGTCCAGTGGACTTACGCGCAGTTTTCCTCGTGCGCGGCGGCATATCTCTATAAGGGGGAAAACTTTATTAGTATAGTTTTTAACATGATGCATGCATAATTACATAATCAACCTTAGTTGATTCACAACCTTCTATACATTGCACTCTACTACCTGGTCTTATAAGATAAGTACTTCAGAAATTAATAAGATAAGAATGAAAGAAATTTTCTTGAGATAAGGATTTGAAAATTCTTTTTGAAAATGCCTCATAATATCTGAAGAGATGGGCTTCGCTCTGATACCAGCTTTGATAGAACCTCCTAAGTCATTAGGCCCACCTACAGTTGTCCTTGACCATCAGACCTCGGACAACCCTGTAGATGCACCTGATCACTTGACAAGTTCGGTATCTAAATTCTTTACCTTACCCAAGAGTGTTTCACCCGTCACGCAGATATTACAACACATCGAAGGAACGAGTATGTGGAAGCAGTTACAGCAACTTATTTTATATTAAAGTATAGAAAGAGTATTATTATTACAGACCAGTAATATATAAGAGTGCAGGAGTAATATTATTACCCGAGAGGAAAAAAGAACCCTCTCGCTTAATAGTACAAGTTTTTAAAGGAGGACACTTCCTCCCGAGGCTTCAATCATGGTTTTCTGACTTGGGAACCACCTTGGAACAAAAGCAATAAAAATCTGCTGCTTCGTCACCTACAACAACATGGGTTCGAAAACCCTGAGTACGAAGTGTACTTTCACAAGTCTTACCCGTCAAAATAAAAGACTCTCAAGGATATGCTGGCTTAAAGGAGTCAAGTTAAGGCTTAATCAATAATCAACACTCTGTTTGCAAAAATGCTTACTATTAGTGGATCCTTAAAAATCCAGTTTTATTAGCAAGTTAAGTCATTACCTAAATCTAGAGTTCTCTCTACCCTAGTTCAAGCACTTGGCCTAAACTAGCCATTTTCTTATCAACCCTTCTTGTTCAATGGAATGCTACGTGTAAGTAAGTGACCAAGTCTTCATGTCCGAGAAGTAACAACGATCCGAATCAATTAATACTTAGCTGAGGATCTCCAATCACATGACATATGTAGCACTTAACCCTTGCATATGTCAACTCGCCACCAGGGTTCTTAAGACCAGATCAGGTTCACACCAACCGAGAGCACAGATACACCACCGTCCAGCCTCTTGCCACGGAGGGTTCACGTTACTCTCGCCATCTCTCCACTCCCATTGCGTATTATCTTATTCTGGTATTAGTCTTCCCGAGGCAAAGCTTACCCATGATGAGGCATGTGACCAGTTTAAAGGGTCCTCGGTCAGCAGGCCTACATCGACAAGGTCCTTAATCTACTCAGACAGAGACACTACACCGAGACTCTCTTCTCGTGTAAGTCACCCGCCCGGTCTCAGCTTTATCATTTCAAACCCAAAGTTTGGTACCTGACAGAGGTACATCTTTTCCGATGTTGAACCCATCACGGTGATGATGGATCCACCATCTAGTTTTAGTTTTGAAAAAACATCCCATCCCACTTGAAGCATCATCTTTTGTCAAAACAAAACATTTTGTTTTTCTAGAGCAAGACTAAGAACAAGAAAAATCTTTTTATAAAATAGGTGATCAAGGAAAGGTAATCAAACTCTCAAGGAAGGAAATGCAACATTTGTTTAGCACACAACTCCTATCACCTAATGCATCAAGCAAGTGAGAAAGATTTTAAAATAGCAAGGAGGTGGCAAATGCACCGGGGCTTGCCTTGTGTTATAGGAGAGTCGGGCTCTGCTCCACAAATATCAAAATAAAAGCAGTTCTCGGCAGGTGGGTCTTCAGGTGGTGGTGTAGCTCTTTCTTCTTCAACTTCTACTTCTTCTTTGTTTTCTATATAGAACCATATATAATCTTGAATGCTCATGTAATGCTTATGAAAATGCAAAGATAATAAAGGTACATTATCTTAGGTCTTGAATACAATTTTCCTTCACGGGACTCCAGGAAACTAGGGTTTTGAAGTCAGTATTGTAGTTCATAGGGCAGGTATCACCAAAGGATTAGGGTTTTGGGGTTTAGGCACCAAACATTATCCAAATCATGCCAAACTTTACCCAAGGCTTCTAAATAACATTTAAAGCTTATCCAAAAAGTTTAGTGATTTTTCGAGTTATTAATCAATTTCTAAAATTCCAGGAGTATAGGTTTTGGCTATTTTAAATACCCCATAATTCACTATTTGGACTAAAAATCATAATACTATTTTTATCACATACTATAGAAAATTAGAAGCCTAGCAAAATTGGTCTTGTATTTTTAGCATTTTTCTACAATTTTCTAGAAATTTCTTAATCCTCGCAGAAAAGAAAAAGAGCCAACAGTATTGGGCTAAATCTGGCCCGAGCCGGCCCAGCATCGGCAGAACGCGCCCGCGTGACGATTTTGCACCGAGGCCCTCGGTGGTTTGAATAACTAGGGAAGAATCATGCGCACTATTTGTTTCAGTCGCTGACATTTACACCGAAGCCCTCCACGTTCTAATTCTTCACAACCCATGGACCTCGACGGCGAGCGACGATGAACCGAGCTCCGGCAAACCTGTACCAGCCACGACACGCAATGGTCGGTGCTCTAACTTGGCTGACACCTAATTCAACACCTAATAATCGTTTCCCCCTCGCTCAATTGCACAATCTGAGCTCTTAATCACACTGTCCACAATGACAGCGCGAACTACGAATGAACACGGGTGTTCCCGACAATCTAGCGCGGTCTAGCTTAATTGAACGGGCCAAGGAGCATCAGGAGAACATAAGGGTACTGAAATAGGAGAGCAGAGAGCATGAATGGACCTGGAACGAGCTAGCCACGGTGAGGTCACTATGCGCGGTGTTTCGGACCGATTTGGGGGAAATCCCAAATTTGGGCTCTCTGGTGAGGAATTGGAGGCACGAGGGGGTGGATTGGATGCTGGACTACCTTGCAGAACTGACGACATGCTCAATTTATAGGTTCCCTGAGCGGTGATCTGTGAATTTGAGATGTCGTGATGGCGGTCAGAGAGAAGGGGTGCACTGGCACAAGCGATTGGTGGCTTTTACCGTGGTGAGCTCACCGGCGATCCCCGGATATGCATAATGCGAGCTACTACGACGTGGTAAGACACCAGGGCATGTGGCGCAAGGTCGCGAGGTGGCTAACTCCGGTGAATCTATCCGAAGCGGCCGTGACATAGGCGGGTCGGTGGCCAGAGTAGAATAGTGGCCAGAGTTCATCCACGGTGCAATATTTCTTACCCTTCGTCGTTATCCATCTGCGATGGGCACGAATCACCGCGGCAAGCGCGAATCCGGGTGCACGGTCGCCGGTGGTGAGTCATCTGAACAGGCGTTCTGATCCGGACACTGTACCATTGAAAACCTGATTCAGAGCACCTGATAGACAGATTTGTAGTGTCCAGATCTTGGATTTTCGTATAAGAGCTTGCTAATTCATCTGTAGCAAACTTGTAGCCATATGATCCAGCTACAAATCGACTATAGCAACTACCCTCAATCGAGCAATAGATCTTACTCTAACTTGACCCAAAAGTTTGGCCAATGTCACTAGTGACCTAAATTCAGTCATCAGAGTGACTGATAGCACCACTTTGAGCTTATTTTTCTCCAAACTTTGTATGTGATCAAAGCTTAGTTACTTAAGCAAAGTTGTTCTCCTATTATAGCTCTAGACTTTTGATGTGTTGACCCTAGGCAAATTCTTTGTATTTTTAGAACTACAGAGCTCCAAAGTCAGCCATGTTCACTGATTTTCAGACTTAGTCACATGAGAGGAATAGAGTGTCTTTTTGCAAACAAGCCCAATTCTCATCCTTTGACTTGGAAATCCTTAAATGTGTGAAGCATATGATTTGAGGTACCCTAATACCTTGGTTTTTGCACTTGGATCCAACAGTGTGCCAAATTTACATATAACCCCTAGGGTTTTAACTCAGGGTTTTTCCAGGGGTCTGTTTAGGATTTTTGGCACTTCTAGGGTTTGAATGCTACTCAAGTCCATTAATGGTGATATATTATGATTATTTCTCATGAGTTTTGAAGTTTTCTCTCATTTAAGCTTACTTTCACTCATAATCCTGGTTTAGGGTTAAGTACCCTACCCTAGGGTTTCACACATGACCAGTCACATGAATACAACTTGTTTGAGATTTTTGCCTAGTGAATGCACTCTAAGTGTAACAAACACATGATATGCTAATTCTCATGATGTTATGCTCAAGTTTTAGTGACAGTAACACCAGGGGTGTTACACCCTTCCCCCCATAAAAGAATCTCGTCTGAGATTAAAAAGTCCTAGGGGCAAGTAATGGAAAAGGAAACGTGTCATATTTTTATTTCCTTATTTCTTGTACAAGGCAGGGGTGGTATGGGGTTTATTCCTCTATTACAACAATTGTACATATCTCACAATTTACATGAAGCTAAAAAGCCTAGGAAATTCTTTTCTTAAAAGTATTGAGTTTCCATGTAGCTTCATCTTCCGTGTGTCGGTTCCATTGTATCTTATAAAATTTGAGAGTTTTCCTTCGGGTAACCCTGTCATTTTGATCCAGAACTCGAATAGGATATTCTGAATATGTCAAGTCTGGTTCTAAGGCAACATCCGTCACTTCAACGGTTCGACCTGGAACCCGAAGACACTTTCTTCAATTGAGACACATGGAACACATTGTGCACAATAGACAATGTTTCGGGTAGTCGGAGTCAGTATGCCACTAATCCACACTGTTCAAGAATGGGGAACAGACCAATGTACCGGGGTGCAAGCTTTCCCTTTATCCCGAAATGAGTTACGCCCTTCATTGGTGATACTTTTAGATACACATGATCTCCGACTTGAAAGTACAAGGGTTTGCGTCGTTTGTCCGCGTA